>VZSG01000083.1:366780-392392 GCA_013398315.1 Nothoprocta pentlandii
GCTGGGGGCAGGACCCCAGCTGCGCTCGCAGCTGCGGCAGAGCAAGGCGGCAGTGGCACACGGCGGCACCAGGCGCTGTCCCCGCACTCGGTGCCACCTCCAGCGCGATCGCTGGCCGCGGCGGTTGGTACCGCGCCACACACAAGGAGCAGCGCGTGGCAGAAGAAGGAGGTTTAACCCCCGCCACGCCGAGCTTGTCGGGCGACCGTCCAGCCTCCCGGGTAGCTCTTGCTCTGCTCAACCCGCACAACACGGGGCAGCGGCAAACGCCTTCCCTAGCCTGGCGGAGCAGGAGCCCCAAGGCGACCCGCTGCAGCTCGATGCCCAGGACGCGCCTTCCCGGGAACGGTTAAGGGAGAGAGGAACGATATTTGATCTAAAGCAGAACTGACAATGTCTGCACCGAGAAGGAGCTCAAGAAGCAGCGAGCGGGTCGCTGCTCCGGATACCGGTGCCCTGCAGGGAACACCCAAACAGCTCGGCCGGGCTCGGTGTCCGGAGGAGCCGCCAAAGGGCTAGTGCCAAGGGCGGCTGCCTCGCCGGGGCCAGCAGCAAGACAGCACCCATGCCGGGGGCACCCCTCGAAACCCATCCTTGATGTTCCTTGGGAGCCAGGTATAGACCGTGAGCTCAGCTCACGCTTCGAGAGCGGAATTAGCACAACTGAGAGCTGCTAGTAACATGTCCACAATTAAGGTGTATAGGTTTCACTTTAGATTAATAATGCTAAACACAGGTTTGCAGGAAATTGTTAACTGCACCACCGATGAATTAAAAAAAATGACTATTTATTTTACCTGAGTCCAATGAGAACTGAAAGCTTCCATTAAGTTACAATAAAATCTTATTAAAATCTACTTATCCCATTAGCTACTTGGTTATAATTCAGTCAAAAGGTAAAACATTAAAAAGCACATGCAAAAAGAGGAGGAAATTGAACAACAGAGGGAGACAGGGCCATGCAGTATCGGAGCACGTCGCAAAGCACAACGTGCAGACACGAAAACCGTTTTGCTCTGCCTTCAAAGAGCTCTCCCAGTATTTGACCACTGCAGTCGTTCAAGCAAAGCAATTACTTGGCATCTCACCCCAGCCCGCTGCCTCCTGACCTCAGCATACACTGAAGTGATTTCCTCAGCTGCATCTTTCACACCTTCCCACGTTTGTATCCCAGGTCTCAACATATGCGCGAGGCATTAAACACCAACGAGGCTCACGCACACAGGCCCTACCTCAGTAACAGGAACACGCTCTTCTACCAGTGCAAACAGACCTACGTGTTCCAAGGAGAGGCTGATTATTACAGGCAGTAAAATGAGAATAATAAAAAATCTTTCTTGGGGGAAAAAGAGATCAATGACAGAGCCCTGACTGAACTTTACCTCCTCAGTCTCCACCTACAATTCACAGATGCTACCTACTCCCATACCAACAATCAGGGCAGAAGGGGAGATGGCATCTACTGCATTTATTAAGTGGATAATGACTCCATATGACATTCTGCAGCCAAACAACAAATAAAAATCATTATATATAGGCAAAATAACATTGCTGTACTCTAAACACATGGCTATGTATAATTCCCTTAACAGTTATAAACAGACCAGAGCTATATACAAAAATAACATTCTACCTCGAAGCATGATTATAATTAACTTAGGCATCACATTTCTTTACCATTTTGGTTTAACTTTCTGTGGGATTTTAACATAGCTTTTATTTTATTTTTTTTTTTTTTTGGATAACATCTTGCTTCAGTCATTTTAGTACAAGGCACAAAATGAGATCTCAGGTCACAATTACAAATACGTTCTAGAAATGATCCCAAAACACACACACACACACATACACACAAATCTTTCCATGTCCAAAATATACCTCCCTTACCTCAAAAACATACATAACAGTACCAGGAACTTATTTAGCACTAGGAAAATACAATGTAAACAATACCATCTTTAACTGTAATTTAATTCAGGCTAGTTAGAACCAGCTCCTGGGAGTCAACGTGTTAAAGCCTGCAAAGTACTTGAGTGAGGCAAGAGCTCTGGTGCTGTAATCACATCTCAGCTAGTGATTCACTGCTGGAACTTGGGAAAGACAATTATCTTTGATGCGGTCAATTTTTTCTGTTTGTATAATGCTCGTAATGATACCTCGCAGGACCCGTTTAAGGGTTTAATAACTAATGTTTACACAAAATTTTTGAGTTGCTCATTATGATTATTTGGCTAAATGAAAACCTAATACATATGTAAGAAAACAATAATATTCATGTATTCCCAAAGACGATGATGATTATGATGGTAATTCCTACTAATGCCACACGCACAAGTGCAACAGTCCCTAACCTGCCGACGCATGGCATTTATATGGTATTATGGCAGGGCTGAAGGACAACATATGCTATTCAGTTGGTGCTGGCAGTTACAGACAGGCCACTGGTGAAAAACATATAGATACCTCGTAAGTGCAGCGAGCAGATGACAACCAAGTCACTGCAGCTACAAGCAGCACAGCAAGTGCTCACTGCAGTGAGGAGCAGCATGTTCTCAGCTCCGAGCTGGGCAGGCAAACACGCTGCTCTGTTCCCCAAAAAAGTGATCACAAAAGCCAGCTCCATGTCCTTGGCCAGGAGGAACTTGTGCAGTTCCAGCCTAAGGGTTCTGAGTGCAGAGTGAGGTGACAGCAGCCTGGGGATGACGGGAAGGAGCCGGGCAGGGTGAGGATGTTGGGAGCGCTCAGTGGGTGCCTTCTAAGGGCCCTTGGCTCCTGGGGCCTGAGCGTGGCAGCACTCGCCTTGCGGCGGGTTTGCAGCACCGAGTCCTGAAACTGTGAAGATCCTTACTACCTTTACTAAAGATTATAGCTAAATACCTCTACCCCAAACAATAAAATTCACATTTGGGCTTGTTTGCTGTACCTAAAAATATCCGTATTAAAAAGAAATATATTAATAGTTTAAAATTACCACGCTCTCTAAATACTTTATTCCTCCTAAAGACTAGACACAGCTATAATGTTCAGAGGAAAAAAAGGGGGAATTAAAGTATTTATACAGCAAAGTGCTTTCTTTTGAGTTTTGGAATTCAAACATTACACTGAGACATTTTTAGTTTGGCTTCCTGAAGAAACCTGTTTATCTGCCAGTTTCTCTCTAAAATGTTTAACTGTCTAGTTAAAACAAATTTAACAGTCTTGAAGATCTGAAATTCCTTGGAAGTTGCACCAAAGTTACCAGATGATTTCTGAAAGCACCAAAACTTGTGTTGCTACGGAGAAGGATTGGGGTACGAGTTCAAGGGCTGTTTGGCACACGTGTACATTTGTGGATCCACACAAGTAAATTTGTCTTTCTGAATCTCTCCCAAACCCTAAAAGTTAATGTAACGTGTCACATACCTAGCTTACCTTTTAAAAAAATTACTGTCTTTTAAAACAACAAACATAATAATTAACATGCATGCATTTAGGCTGCAATCATTAGTAAGAAATACAACCTACTGTAAAGCAAACTACAATTAAAAATATTCATGACATTCAAAATATTAAAATTAGATGACAAATCTAAGATAAAAGTGACATTTAAGTGAATGATTTCCATAGTGTATATCCCCATATGTTCTCAGTGTTCAAATGCTGTCTCTCTGAAAATATCATACTGACATGCAAGCCCATAGAGATTCCTTTTGGGGCACTTGAAAAATTTCTATTAGGAACTAATGAAATACAGTGAGTTATTGCAAGAGCATTCCTCCTGCTTTGAAAGGAAATGCAGAACTGCACCAGGAATTAACAACCCGGCTGCTCCCTGAGGGGCTGCAGTGGTGCGGGCCATGCGGTGCTCATCTCCCCAGAGGTGACACATGTCACATCCTCAGCACTCCCCATTTCACCCATCTACAAAGCTCCTGCCTATTCCCAGAGCAGGATATCTCACGTTCACACACGCTTTTTATGTGCTATGGGATTAACAAAAGCAAAGCAAAACAAAAGCTCATTTTGCAAGCATATATAAATCAAAAACTAAATGCAGAAAAAAATATAAACAAGTAAATTAATTCAAAAGAAAAATAAATCAAAACTGCTTCAACATCAGAGTTTTAGTGTGTTTATCTGGTAGAAAGCACGGTGGAGTAAACAGGCAGCTTAGGTTTCACTGATTTAGAGGCATCAAACTCTGAGTTGAGTGAGGCTGGGATTCACTATCAATTTAATCTGGGAAAATCACCATGCAGGGGAGCGCAGGGCCGACTGCCACACGCTTGGAAGAGATGCCCAAAACGCCCATGGGCTGTGGCACCCAGCTCCACAGGCCTTGCTTTGACTGAAGGAGAGTGCAGAACAATGCCAAGCTACAATTCCTCTGAATATTTCTTTGTTTCAGTCATTATAAAGATGTGCTTGCTGTTTTTAATAAAATTATACATCAATGAAACTCATCATACCCTGTGTTATTATATCCTCTTCTACGCGAGCATAACAAATGGAATCCTAAATTAAGCTAAGGAAAAAACCCAGAGGTGAATGGAAGGTTACTCATGCCAGGATTTACCCAAGGGATGCATTTATCATTCCATAGACTTTTTTCAAGACAAAAGGCAGGAAGACACTTTAAGATTTTTACAAAAATCAGAGGCAAAGTCATTTTTAAACACAGATTAGAAAGGGATCCAATCGACGAGTATATAGATCTACATTATGTATTTCAAATTTCAAAAGTAGTCCTGAAAGTATGTATTTTTTCCAGCAGTTTCTAGGTAGTACAGACCAGGGAAAGCTGCAGCATAGGTGCAGCTCACACAACCATATGCTGCTTTCCTTAAGTAACCCATTATACAAAAAATAAATATCTTGTGACAGGTTGTTTTGACAGCTAAAAAAAGATTTAAATTTTCTGAATGCATTTGACTGAAAGGCAAGAATGTTACATAGATGTTAATTTAACAGATGTCTAGTTTTGCATCATCACTCTGAAAGAGGCAATTGCTAGCAAGTCTCATTGCTGCATCACCACATGAAATCCTCCCCATTTCATAGGGATGTGGCTTTCACAAACTTCAAATGAGCCATTCTCATTCAAAGCAAAGCAAAATAACCGTGGGAAGATGGTACCACCTGGTTGTAATTCCGACCAAGTAAACAAACACATTCAGGGACAAAGCAACTGATACGTTATCATTTGCATTACAGCCCAAAATATATGGACATTATTTGAGATGATGTTAGGAACATTAATTTACATGAGTGAAAAAAATTAGAAGATCTAAAATCCATACAGAGTCTTGCAAATCCTATTATCCTGTGGCTAAGTTAGGACTCTCAAAATTTTGATGTGAATGTCTTAAATACATGCTTCTGTATGTTAATTCTACAAAAGAGAGCTTCCTTCTGGTTATAATATTGATTGGATGTGAAAGCTACTGAAATATCTCTAGCTCTTGTTGCTACCACATTTATCTACCATCTGAGGAAGCTTTGGGATTGCATTTGCATCGTAAAATTTTTGATGGTTTTAATGACTACATTGTTATAATGCATAAAAGTAGTTTAATGCGGTGGAGATATTATCCTACAATCAGCACCACAGAGTTGATTTTTTTCTCGCAAGCCATAAAATGCATTTTAGTATGAATTTGCATTTAGTATCAGTATTCTCATTCTACAGATCTAGACCCAAAACAAACAAATGAAATTAATCTGTTAATTGGAAATCAAAAACTTTTTGACCGATTATTTAGAAAAGATGCTAACATTTAACTCACAAAACTGTAAATCTGCTGCTAAGGTGTACTGCGAATTTGCTAATGCTACTTGATCTCTCATAATGGGAACTCCACTTAATAGGAATATTATAAGATAAATTATAAAAGAGTACCTATAATTACATCATCTGATGTACACGCTTTCATCTGTTTCAGTTGTGATTTATATATCGGGGTAAGCTTACTATGACTTAGAGATTTGAAATTTAACAGAAAATTTAATAGAATAATAACCTTAAAATTTTTCCAAGATATATTTTTAATTTGCTTCAACACAAAATAAACAGAGTAGAAAAGCTAACTGTGTTCAGATTGTTCAAAAATAGCTTTCTTGGGAATCAAAGTTTAAAAGTGAAATTTAAGGAAGGGATTTTTCTTTTTTCTTCTCGTAAAGACATACGTGGAAGTGACATTAAAATAAAGGTTTTGACATGTATGAAATTACTTTTGCAGAGTCCCTTTCTAGGATAGAGAAAATTCAAGAACACAAGGAGACTATAAGCTAAAGAAGAAGTAAATTCAGTAAATTAAGGATCCAAAAGGACTGTTTTCCTTAAATATATTCAATACACTATTGAACTATATCAAACACAAAAATATCTATTTATTTTGTGTATCTTTACAATAGAAAGGAAAAAAATCAAAGGAAACAAGACCTGTAGATGAGGAGAAGCTTTCTTATAAGGAGGAAATGACCAGGGGATATCAAGAACCTGCCTGCAATTCATACCTATGGTCTGGTCCCTGATGCACGAAATAAGCATCTCTGATTCCTGAACTTGCTAATTAGGCTGCGTGCAAAATATCATCCAATATTCGAGGCAGACGTTGGACACCTGCAGAAGTTGCCAGACCAAATTTGACTCGGTCTGCCTGACTTGGTCGAAGTCTTCCTACAGAAACCCTGACATGCACTCCTATTTGAAGATGCTCTTTATTGTTGCTTTTGGTTTGCTTAGCACAATGCTTCAATGCTACTTCCTTTTTGCTTATTGTTCCACTGCATGGAATTATATGCAGAATTATAGGCAGCAGAACACAAATTATTATAATTTTTTTTATTACAATAATAAATCTTAGGATATACAGCACATCTCTCAGTGTTGATTACAATAAAATTGGTCTTCAATTAAAACAAAAACCTCTTGCCACTGGACTGACACCAACTTGGAGACGGCACACAGCAATGGATCAATTGAAGGCATTTCTAGAGATCCTTTGAAGGGAAGATAACAGGAGTGTCTCCATGCCCCTATTACCCATGGGGGACTGCTCTTGCATTTTCATTGACGTGTCAATTACTTGGAAGGGGAGCTGAAATAAAGCCTGAGGGTATTGAGTTATAAATTACGACACTCACGTTGACAGCAAGATTAGACTAGTCTCTGAGCAAAGAAGCAAGTCTGAGTCCTGGAGAAAACCTGCCATCAGCTAAGTCTCATTTCACCTCTGAGTGGTATTTTAAGACCAACATTCTGCAAAAGAATGAAAAAAATCCCCTCCTGCTCTAACAAACATGAGGAATGAAAGAAAAGTAAACCACAGATTTCACGCTGTTGAAGTCAACAAAGAAGTAAAATCCAACAAAACCCTTGTTATCCAACATAAGCAATATTTTTTTTTGTACATTATGAAATGTAAACTAGAATGATTATATTAAAAATTTATCTGCACTGGACCAAAGGGTTCTGAATGCTTCAGTGTTATATCTATTGTATAGCAATTCCTGACCAACTTGAATCTTAAAGCTAAGGAAACACCTTGCAAAGCAAGGCTGTTGACCTAAGCCACCCATATCTTTTAGTGAAGTCCGGAAACTCCTAACTCCAGAGGCAGAGAAAGAGCTAGTGAGGAGAAGTGAGTAGGAAACCCAGACGGGAGTTGGAGAAATAGCCTGTATTCTCACATGTGCTTCGGCAAGTCATTCGCCTCCCTCTTTCTCCATGTTCTCAGCTGTAAATGCACATAATGACACTAACCTTTTCTGTAAAACACTTTGCAACTGACTGATGAAGAACAGCATGCAACAGCGAGGTATCATTACTGTAAATAGTAGCTGAAATTAGAAAAGTCACAATATGGGGAAAATTTCCATTATGCAACCTATTTGTGCAGCACTTGGATGATATAAAGCCGTGCCGATCCGCCCCTCTAAGCACTGCGGCACTGGCAATTTTCACACGCAAATTTTCATTCCCAGGCTCAAAAATTTAGACATACTTAATGTCTTAAAACTCAAAAAAACCCACAATGGTCTCCATCATATGGAGAGACAGACATCCATACAAAATCAAAAACCAATAACGGGCAGCCTACTGGTATTGATGAGATTGGAATCAGATTGTTTTTGTCCTAGGACTGAATCCTTGGCTCAGCAATATAGGAGATTGGACTAGAACGGGTGATACTTGATCAAACATTTGACAGCCACTTCTCCTGTTGAAAGCTGCTGCTGTTAACATATTGACAGTTTTATTAAGCTTGAGATACAGGTGCAAATCACATGCAGAGCTGGCTGCCTGAGTAGGGAAAAAAAATTAAATTCCCCAGTATTTTTGGAATTTATTTGCGCTCTGTTTTCCACTCAGCTCCTTCAACTAAATGGACTACTCTTGTTTTTATAATATTTATCAGGCAGATTCTGGATAGTTTTACAATTTGATATTGTCCAAATATTGCATAATTTGGAAAAAGAGGCATTTGTAACTTTAAAACAAGCCAATTGCACTGAAATGAAAAATAGGTTTAGTGCAGATAATTGTTTTTCTTTCTCCACCTTTGTAAAAGCAACATTTTGAAACCCACATTGTCTTTAAAATAAAATTGATAGTAAATAATTACTTGTTTAAAATTTATAAGACGTGAATTAAAAAGCACTCAGAGAATTGATCTTTAAAACCATTTCATTTTTGTAAAGTTGAACAACACAACTTAAGAACGACTGCACCGCTATTAAATTCCATAGGATCAAAGAAGCCCCATTGTTTGGCCCTACAACATTTTGCATCTTCTATGTATATTTAAAAGGTATATAAATATTTCACGGTTGAGATTATTTTGATAGGTACTTACAAGGCAGTTATTTTCAAAATCAGATTCCAGCTTATAATGTTTTAGAGTGAACTTACTGGTTGCCAAAAACAGTAAAGTAGATGTTTTTATTTCCTCTGCCTATTTGCAATTTTGATATCTGCAAAGCACAATGTCATATACACTGAGTAGTATCCACATTTCCAGCCTAAATGCATTTATCTACTGTTTGACAAAATTGTTAGTAAAATAGATTTTGTTTATAGAGAATTCATGTCTCCTTTATAAAGAAAAATGCAAAGCAAACAAAAAAATCCACATAATCTTTAATAATTAACTACTGTAACACATAAGTTATCAGCATGACATACTAGAACTATAAAACTTGAAAATGGTAGCATTCCTGCAGTATTTTGATTATTCTGTCCTTAGCTGTATTGTGTGCTCAGTTGATTTATAATATACATAGCAATGTACTGGTAAATTAGAAGACTACAGACAGTTTTTCACCTGCAAAGTAAAAACAAATCAAATGATCATTCTATTCTATTCTGCCTACTGAATTTATCAGCATCTGCAGAAGTTTCAATATTTATCTTTTAAGTTTTCTGGATCGTGCCTCACTCTTTTATCAGTAAAATTTCTCCCTTCCCCAATTACAAGATCTTAACTTTGCTTTTTATTGTAATTCACACTGTTTTGGAGAAAAATAAAACTTAAAGTTACTGTACCTTAACAAATGTACCTAAAGTGCCACTATTTTTGCATGCATGAAAGCTCAAAGCCTCAACAACTCCCATGAGCAATTACTCTTCTAACACTAATTAGATATTTGCTAATTAGTGTCTGA
The DNA here is from genome assembly GCA_013398315.1 of Nothoprocta pentlandii. Lineage (NCBI taxonomy): Eukaryota > Metazoa > Chordata > Aves > Tinamiformes > Tinamidae > Nothoprocta > Nothoprocta pentlandii. The sequence goes on from VZSG01000083.1 coordinate 376,426, forward strand.
TGTGTGAAATGAAAAACATTTTGAAGCTGAAATGGATCGGGACTATTAAGATAGCAGTGCTATCCCAGTTCTCCTTTTTTTTTCCCCGTTATCATATTGCATAAATATTAATAAGATCACATGATACCACCCCTTCTGTAAAATTATCTTTCTAAACAAAGTCTTTTGTTTGGTATAATAGGGATGTGTCAATATTTTGCATTTAGTGTAAAGCACTCAATGGAGGGAAGTGTTTTCCTCTCAGTGTTAAAGAAATGTCACATTTCTTGCAGCATTTTTTATGCTGCATTAAGTGGTCTCTCTTTTTAATACAGTTTATCTTCATTCCTCTGAAATGAAGAATGCAAAACAGCCCTGAATTATCCTCTATGTTTCTGAATAATCTTGCTAAGTTTATCTTGTTTTGAATGTAACTGGAATAAAGCATAAACAATGAAGCACTTTTCTTCTTACGCAGAGTCAGAAAATACCAGATTAGTGTATCTGCTGGTCATTGCCAAGAGAGGTTGGGAAATATTATAATGGTTAAAAACATAAGAGTGTACTAAAAAGTAACTTTTAAAAACGATGCTAGAGATATTTAAACAATATCTACACTTGACCATGGAGAGAAGATTATTTCACCCTGTAAGGGCTAATTCCAGATGTAATTTAACCCAAGACAAATGCCTATTAGAAGATGATAATCAGATCTGACAATGAGCTTCAAAGGCAGAAGGTAAAAAAAAAAACAAGAAAAAAAGGTCACCAAAGTGACAGACTTCAGATAAGGGAGTTACTGCCACCCAGGTAAACTCAGCTGTTGTTTCTTTTTAACTGCTCACCTGTAAATTCTGGCCTTATCACGGATGGTATCTTATCACAGGATACCTAATACAGCAATTTTACATGATAGCTGAGCATGAACTGAAAAAGGTGACATTGAACCATAATAATGACTAGATTATCATTTTCCTCAGGCTGACATTTTGCGATTATAATAATACTGATCAAGATGATTAAAATGATAATAAACGGGAACTTCTAAGAACCAGAACAAAACAGATACAGTCAAGATAATACATGGGAATTGAAGCCACAATTTTACATTACATTTTTTCAATGATTTTTTTTCCAGCTTTGAGTTAGGCAGTTTATTTGTCCCAAAGGGGTCTCTGAAATTGATACCACCTCTTCTGTCAATACAGTATGCTTTTCATTTTTCACACATTCAGTAGAAGAATAAGCTCACCAATATCTATTTATCTTCAGCGACAGTAATTCATGCTTCACATTAGCCTTATATCTCCACCCAAGTCCCACAGTGAAAGCATCACAATATTATTCAACTTGATATTCAGGTCTATGTTCAGATTCTACTTAAATCTGTTGTTTCACTGATATAAGTAGATTGAGAACAACTGCAATAGTTACGCCCTCTAGCTTGAATTATTGCCCCTTCAAAATCTTATGCCATCTTCTAAAACACGCTGAAAACCTCTACTTCATGTAGACAGCTTCTAATTACCAATAGGAGGCAGCAAGAGGGATGTGAAGCAAGTCAAGACGTTACTCATTAAACCTACATACAACTTCACAGAGGTGGGCAGATGTCTAACAGAGAAAACAACTAATTTTATAATCACAGCTGAGCATGGACAAGTCAAAAGACATATTTATGTGACTTATGTGTGCATATATACACACACACACCACGAGTAACTTATCACACATACATATATATATCACCATACACACACACACAAATACATACATGAGGATAAGCTGAATGGTTTCAGGGTTACATACTCCTTTACTCAAACCAGATCTTTCTCGGAAAGAATCACTCTCCTTCCCAGTTCTTGGTACAAGTGACAGAATTGACCAAAGGCAACTTGCAAGTAAAAAGAGCCAAGTTCCCTTCTTCTCTAAGGAACACAAGGTCTGTTAGTCCTTCTACTTCTAGAGTTAGACCTGTCTGTGTGGAGGTGGCTTCCAATGACAGCTACCAACTAACACGAACTCCAAATTCATGCAAATAACTAAACTTTACATCTGTGAGCTCTACACATTAATCTAGTTATGCTCTGCTGATACTGCGAAAAAAGTGAGAAAGTCACTACTTGTTTTGCTTATCTGCAAAACAAATACCCAGCTAGATCCAGACATCTTATGAATATAGTGCTTATGGCACATCTACTGGGGAAAAAATGGCACAGGAAGTTTAAGTACTTAGACAAATATTTAAATCATTAGGGGGAAAAAGTGGAAGAGCCACTCAGCTTTGACAAGTTGCTCTATTCTAGTAGCTAGAACAAGCGGATAATTACACTGGAGATGATGTGATACACGATCACATGTACTAAAATTAAACTCACCAAAAACTAAACAAAACATTTTGTAGGCAGAGTCCAAAGCAGAATCCTATTATACACTATGGAGGTAGGCAGGTCACGACCACAGGGCATGTACAACATGAACTTCTGACTTGTGTTACAGCTCTGAAGCTGCTCTTCAGAAAGTCACAGCAGATTTTGGCAAATCATTATGCCACTCTAGTGTCATTCTAATAAAAGTCGCTGTAGTAAAACAGACAAAATCCAGCATATACTTTTTCCACACGCATCTAAGATTTGACCCATATCTCCATGCGTGATACACTGCGAGCGCATGACTTGTTGAATGACACCATCTGATTACTCACTGCTCTGCGGGGGAGAGAAATGGCACAGAACTGTCTAGATAGTGATTTCCTTAATCAGACTTGTTATTCCCTAAATTTTGTCCTGTTGTTATCCTTTCCTGTTACTATCCTAATTATTCCTATTTTCTTTGTAGCTTTTACTTCTTACTTGGAAGGGCTAATGCAGGGAGCTAAGGGCTGTACTAGCCTAGGAGGACTGTCTTGTATGATGTGATTTTATATATGAGAACTTTATGTTTAAGGAAATCAAAGAGGAAGGAACTTTATGTTTAAGGAAATCAAACTCTTGCCTAGTCCTTCACTGCTCTGATTACAGTAAGCAATTCTTTCCAAATGAAATAAGAAACGGATTCTGGTACAAGCACTTCATTTCCAAAACTAAAAAGAACCACGAGGTATGGTGAAATATAAAATCATATTAAAAAGTCTGCGCCAGCATATTCCTGATGAAAATTTTGCCAATACCTTTAAAGTTCAGTTACATTACACAGCTGGCTCAGTGAGAGGCAAAGAAAGTGTGCAATCTGAGGTAAGCAAAAGCTGCTCTTTCACGTAGAAATCAATTACGCTCCGAAAAAGAGCCGTCACATGCTCCCTGCTAGAATTTATACCTACAGTATCATCAAGAGAGTAGGAGCATCTGCTGTCTTCAAGCAGTCTAAAAGACACATTTTCACCACGGATGATCATGGTATAAATCAGATTTTCCTTCAGAAAGTTTTTAATATATGTAAAAATAGGAGAAAAGCTGGAAAGGTGGAAATGGATCCACTTCCAGAATACATGAAGTTCAAGCAACAAGCTCTATTTAAAAGAAAAAACAGCTAAGTTTATAGAAAACCCACATCAGCAATAGGCAGAATACTAATAAGCTGCACTCCTGTGTTCTTCTGTTTGTCAGCTGTTTTTAACCTGTACTATTACTGTTTGTAATCCTTTGAAGGATATTTCATTAATGTATTAAAGATCTTAACTTTTCAGGATTTAGTGCAATTCCTTTCTTGTTGCTTTCGCATTACAAATGCAGGATCCTGTACTATTTGGGATAATCAAGACTAATTACAGGGGATCTTTGATAAATTTATTCTGAGGATCATCACCTATATGTTTAGGAAAAGAGCTATGCAATAACTACATTATTTCCACACAGCAGCTTGCTGCTTTCATGCTATTTTTGTTGTTTCCTTGCAAAATATAGGATTACCTGCATCTTTAGATAGGTCTACTTCTCACTCACAGCTTATCTTCCAGGAAAAATCTACTTAAAGGTAACAAGGAAAAAATACTACATCAGAAAAAAAACCCCAGCTTTTACTTAAAGAAAATAGTAACAAATTTTACAAAGTGCAGTGCTTTAGTTAATTTCTCTGAAATAAGAGTAATAGCTTACCTTTTAAGATAATGAAATTCAGTTATCATAAAACTATCATATTGTGTAATACATGACTGTTTCAGCATTTTGTCCCTTTCACTAACTAAAATTTGGATTTCACTCGCAAATTTTATCTAAATAAAAATAGAAAAGAAAAATTTGTCAGCAAACTGCTTTTATAGAGCTACCAAAGAGGAAGAACACATGTGAAGTAGGAATTAAAAATATTTAGTAGTCTTGGATCTTTTCCATACATTGGTGTAAAGCCTGACAAACCAATTGCATCTGCTCCGTTTCCTACTGCCTCCTGCCCCAGGAAACATGCTATTTTTGTCAAATGGACTGAGGTCTTTCACATAATTTCGTTATACTCTGGACTCTGTGGAACTCATGGCTACTCTCCATTACTGGTATTAAGAACTTCACAAAGTTCTGAAATCAACTTGACATGTAAATGCAAAGCAGAAATACATCACATAGACACACACATAACCCACCGTGTAGAGCATAAATAACTCCCTAAGGCTCAACATTTCCATTTCAGCAAGGTGTCAAGAAATAAACTATATGTGTGTGTACGTATATACACATACACACACATAAATACATACATATCTCTCTTGTAGTTTGTTAAACACGTCCCCAAGACAGTGGCTATCACCGGGAGTAGAAGGAGCTTCTGGTTGGAGCTGGTTGCATGAAAGCACTCAGTGGAAGCACCAATTTGAAGCAATTCATACCAGGTGTGGGCAATACCTGGCAGCACCAGCTGGCCTCTTAAATCAATTTTCCATGGTTCTGGCATAGCAGACACACCATTGTGCTCAATGTCTACTGAACAACCTTCTCCTGCTGGTGGGCCAGGAAGAAGGTGGGCCCTCCTGGGTGGAGAGGCACCGAAGGTCTTAGTGCAGCCGCCGCGCTGCAGCTGCCACAGCTGCCACCAAGGCCTTACGGCAGCACTAGGATTAAAAGACACAGCCAAAACCAGTGACAGATTACTTGTAGTAACACGACTGCTTTTGCTTTCCTAACTTCAATGTGATAGACTTTGCAACAGCCACTCATGATCAACAGCAGTTGTCATGACATTTTTTTTCTAAACCAAATTATTTTTCCCTTGCATTTTTACATGCATTACACAAAGAATTACACCAACCCTAAATCACTAAATCTGTGAGCTTAAAAAACAAACGTGCACATTCCCTTGCCATCTCTGCAAAAACACGTGTAAAACACTGACTTATCAGTGTGCTCCTACACTCAGCACCGAGGCAGTGTCTGCCACAGAGAGACACTCGCAGGAAGCACCGGGCAGACTGTGACTCAGTCAGTGAAGGGTCTGGCTGACCCGTTAAGGGCAGCCTTGGACCCACCTTGCTTGGTTTAGGCTCAGCCTGGCCTATCTCAAACTTTTTTTTTAAAGCTGTACCAACAGTTTTTCTAATGAGCAGGTGGCTACTGCCTAGTTTGTTTTATTTCTGCTTAGCTTTCGTCAACTAACTGCAATTCATAAGCAAAGGGTCAAAACAAGCAGTTAGCCTGGGCACAGATGTCACTTCTCCCTTTCCATGTTGTTCTGCAACACTTTTCACAGATCCAACAATATTTCTTTGATTAGCCTGGTAAGATTACACTCAAACCAAAGAAGAATTCTTAGCTTTACATACTGTTACTCCCTTTTGGCAATGACACTAATGCAAATGTCACAACCAAGAAGCCAACCTGTAGTTAAGACTAAGTCTGCAGCTCACCATTGCAATATGAATACTCAGAAAAACAGCTAGGAAGATTGAAACCATCTCATGCTTCTGCTCAAGGAAAATGAGAGAAAAGCAAAGGTTTTTTTTAAATTATTCATGTTCAAAATCCATATACATTTTGTTTTGAAAGGCTAACAGTGTGATTAAAGAACAGAAGGAAAACATATGTCTAAAGAAGTGCTGTTAAGAAAGACTTTAGAAAAATGTTTCATTGCATAAAAAAATCTCTAACTTCAGGAGCTATTTAGCTAGATATTTGTGCACAACTAGCAGGAAAAAATGACTGAGTCACTGCAAATGAGTGCGAATTGGCAGGTCTGCAGAGCTCAGCACTCTGCCTCTTGCCAAGTGTCAGGCTTCATACAGAAGACTCACGCATCAGGTGTCCATGTCACACTTATTTCGCTCTGCATAAATCTCACACGGAGATATTTTGACAAGGTTTGTTTTGTGCCAACACAAGCACTCCATAAGCACTGCTCTGAGGGGGACTGGGAAGCCCAAGAGCTGGCAGCTGGATGAGCTTAGGTGCGGTGGTGACTCCTTCCCCACACGCTGAATTTGAGCATTAACCCTGTGCTGGGGCTTGCTGGGGGCTCTGCACATGTCCAGGCAGAGCCGGGCAGGATGTCCCGGAGCGTCGCTGACCTGGGCCGCGAGGTCCCCGCTCTGCGGCACTAACCCAACCAGTACGTGGTGGCCTTGCTAACACTTCTGCTTTTAGGCCTTGGAGAAAACCTGCTTTTTTCCGTGAAATGGCAGATATAATGAAACCCGTCACATGGTAAGCCACCTTCAGACAGACTTCAGTATATTGTACGCCTAGTCTTTTATAAATTTTCATCTATTTAGTGTTTTGTGTATACTCTCTTATACCACACTCACATTTTTTGTCTAATTCTATCTACATTTTAATCTACTTGGTTACATCCGATTAACCTGTGCTTAAAAGACTCATTCTGCATTAGCACACTGGCTCGATTTGCACCTGGTTTGAGCAACACGGATAACTCCCGTGCTTGGAGCACAGCGCCTCAACAGGGAAACTGTCTGAGGAGAGAGCAGTTCCATGCTGGGATCCTCCTTGTTGTTAGCGCTGTGTGAACAGATCCTGCTCTCCTCCTGCCAGGAGGGCACGTGCTTTCCCACGCTCCTGCGAGGAGGCTCCTGCAAACACATTAGCGTCCAGCTCATTTGGACATCTGAGATAATAAGGGACTCCTCCAACCTCAAAAAACAACAAAACACCAACAAAAAAAACAATTAAAAAAAGGAAGAGAGGAGAACACCAAGGCGGACCCATGGGCCTCTACCTGGAGGATAAGGGGATGATGGGGCACCACAAGCCTCATAGGAACAAACGGTTATTTCCCAACAGAGGTGCTCCTCTATAGCAAGAGACTTCCCGCTTCAACTTTCTTTGCATACTTTGTTCGTTCTATATGGTGACAAGCATGCACGCAGCAGATGAAGGAATCTTTCAGATTGCACTGCCATTTTGCATTTCTCTCTGTATTGCCTGTGAATATTATGCACCAAGTTTACTGCATCCTTAAAAAAAAAAAAAAAAAAAAAAACACCAACAACAAAAAAACACTCTTTAGAAATTGATGTCATATGGGGCAGAAAACCATTACTGGAAGCCAACAACACCACAGTCATCTCAGAGAGCTGCTCTTCCATTTATGCATTTATGAAATCCCTAAATCCCTGCAACACTACAGAGCCATTCAGACCACAGGGCGAAGCTGACACCTGCTTTAAAGGCTTGGGAACCCTCGGCATTATCACCCCCGGGTCTGCCACTTCAGTGCGATACCGGCTCTCCTTTTGCATTTCCTGCCACACTTTATCTTCCCTCTGTTCTGATGCTGTATACAATTTGGCTCCTGGCTTACCAAGAACAGTTCTTGTTAGAAAATGTTCCATTTCATTCAGATCAGGGGACTTCTCCCCAGGAATAACAGTTTGCAAAAAGACCGCCACTTATCAGGAAAAAAAAAAAAATCAGCTTTCTTTTATGTTATTTTACAAAAATTCCCTTGAAGAAAATCCTAGGTAAGCAACAAAAAGCACTCACAGGGTTTTTTTTTTTTTTTTTTAAGCCCAGGAGCCCTTGAAGTTTTTCTCTTCAGCTGCCTACATGCTAAATCTACCTATGTTACATATCTGCTCCACTTACGCATTTATTTCCTATTCTCATCTGTTCAGTTTACTCCTTGACAATAACTTATAACATCTCAGATATTTGCATCGACTAGCAAACTGATTTCCTCTTTTACAAATGCAATGTCGCATCTCCCGCACCTCAAACTTGACTAAACTGCAATAAGGAGAGCTAATACAATTAGAACAGAACACAAGCTTCTCCATTAAGTGTGATAATTCCCTTTTCAGTTCTAGTTACCATTTCAGGAGGGCAGTTTGAGCACACAACCTGTTTTACATGACAGTGCAAGGCTGGAGGAAGAAACTCTGCTGCATCACCATCGTTTTGTTTACAGCTCTTTAAAATATTCTTAGATAACACCTCTATTTGTCAGTGACACAGCAGGGAGTAAATGAAAATGTTTATTCTGACCCCTCAGCAGAAAGAACTCCCTTAATCCACTCACTGATGAGATAACACTGCAGGATTACAATAATCAACTTGCAGTATGTCCTCTATTAGGGTACTAAAGATACAGCATTTCATATCCACCAGGAAATGATTCCTCACTTACAAAACAGTGTCAGGCTTTCGCCCTTTGAGATCACATTTTCCACCCCATGCTGAGCCCTCAAATGGCTGGTATTAAACTAAATGCTGCAATTCTAAAGGCCTGTAACTAAAAGAAAAATTGTTTGCAATGCCCACTATTGATTTAAGTAATGGAATGATAAAGAGACAGATGTTAACAATACACTTAAGCTCCGAAGCATCCTCATAGGGATAGAGTTACAATGAACTGCTTGTGAAGGACTCTTATTTAAATGGAGATACAAATCTCAAATGCTTCCTGCCCTAGCAAATTTAAAAATTGCTAATACTGCGCAGCAAGCGATTGCTGTGCGGCTTCCACCGCGGCTACAGTCGTGCCCGTCGCCCAACGCAGCCCAAGAATTCTCATTTTGCTGCCAGATTATTGAGTTTTGTCAAAGCACATAATGAAACACTGGGAGGAGGGGAGGAGAGAGGAGCAAATTCAGATAACTCATTCAAACCTCGTTTTTTTTCCATACGCTTTTCTAAAGGAAATTTTAAGTGTCAAAAAATACATATCTTGTGCTCATTATTAAATGCTAAATACCACAGTGTTTTGAGCTGCCTTGTGGCCATTGTAAAGAAAACAGGTGTTCTGATAGATTATAAAGTGTGAGTCAGATGATGTGCAGAACAGAATTTTAATGAGGCTGCGAGCGCACAAGTCTGACTAGCCTTTTGAACATGATGCTACAACACAGAAAGTAGGCCTACAAGAGACAAATAGCAGGAGCACCACTAAAAAAAACCCTCATTAACGTACACCCAGCGAATGTGATGTAGAAAGGAGTTCAAGCTCTGCAAGGCCCCGGTGGAACTGATCACAGCAAGGGCTGCAGCCCTGGACTCGGGCACCGGACAAGCCCCTCGGAGGTGGCTTGGCGGAATCCAAGGCGGATTCTTCACATTCCCCTTTGCTGGGGCCCAACGTGGCCAGTGGTTTCCCTGGCCTGGGCAACTGGCAGCAGATGGCACAGAGCCTCTGCGTGCGTTTGCTGCCACTAGCTCCGAGACCTTCCCAAAGCAGGAGGTAAAAGCAGCCCCGTCACATCACACAGCCATACACATCACTCCGAGCCATTATGTTCATACAGAGCCTCTCCAACAGTTTTTAAAAATTGTGAACAAAAACACTCTGTGATTGACGTTTAGGAATAAAATAATTGTCAAAAACTTAAAAAAAATTACAAGCTTGGTATGTCAGGGAAGTTTCTTTTGACTGATAACAGAATTGCTGACTGAAAGCCACACAAATGCATCACTCACAGGGGCACGTCTGGGTGGGAGGGAAATGAATGGCAGGGGTCCCCCAAGCGCCACCACCCTGACCGTCCTTCACAGTTTTACTCACATCATTAAACCAAAGGAAGGGCTGTGAGATAAAATTGCATCTCGCTGGGCTGTTCCCATGAAGGCTTGTGCAAGCACTCCATTTTGTGAACAAGTTTGTTTGGATATGCACGAGCTCAGAGGAAAGCAGCAACGTAAATATAGGCCTGGATCTTTTAGCCATCATCAGAGGACCGCAACAGATATTTCCATATATAAATCCTTGTGCAAAATATAGACTAAATTTTGTTCTGAGCAAGTATACGGTCCTCTTTTTATATGAATTAATTATTCAAGAATAATCCCACATTAGACTGTTAATTAACCAAACATTTCATTAAGGTTAGCCTCTTCCTACAAGTTTCTGTCAAGCTCATAGTATCAATATCAGTACCGTGTTTCTGCAATTATCTCGCGTGTGCTTTGTGAAGCGGGCAAGTTGTTAAGTGTATGCATTTTTTGCCTCCTACACACTCTTGGACATATGTTGTTTACTTTTTAAATTCCAAAAAGTGAGCATAGAAAGTTACTTCTACATAGATGAGGACTTGTCTAACTCAGCCTTAGAAAGCCATGTCCGCTAGGGTTTCTGACTTGGTAAAATAGTGAGAAATGCCATAGCATTAAGAGCCGGGGAGCATTAAAAGGGAGGGAGCTACTCATTATTCAAGTCCTGCATTTAAGGACGTCAGACAAAGCACTGAGAACAAGGGCAAGAGCCGCAGTCTCCCTCCATATAGCTTGGTGCATCTCCAGGGGATGCTGCCTTTGACTAGATGGCACCAACGAGATGGTTGGAGAGAGCACACAGCCTTAAACATCGCTGTATAACAGTAACACGAACTGGGCTGCATTATTTTTCAAAGTAGGATAAGGTTTTAATTATTTTCCTGAAGCACAGAAGGTAAAATAGCAAACAGGGATAGCACAGTGTTCGGAAAATCCAGGTGACTGTTTTCAGCAAGCACAAACAGAAGAAATCTTTGGGGAAAAGAAGAGGGTCACAACCTGCGGACAGCGTCACCAAGTCCCCTGACCGCCACCCTCCAGAGCAGGGAGCTCTTCTCCGCAAGCGGGCAAGACGCCTAGCGCCACGTTTGGAACACAAACTCCCAGAAGGTTTTTGGAAATGCCCTCACATGCTACTGGGGAGAAGAACTGTGTTCTTCTGGTGTCCTTGCTCTAGTCGTCCTATGGATAAATAAATGACAGCTTCAGCTTCCACATATAATTTCCTCCAGCAGGGGTAAAATAGACAGTCAATGTTCCCAGGAGCGCCCGTCTCAACAGCACAACCCGTGACTCCTCCGAGGGCTTTAATCCTTGCAGGAGGTGTTTAACCTTCTGCTGTATCCTTTGTCCCTGTGTTACTTTCTTTCAGACTTGTTTCTATTAGTTTTGTTACATAGACCCATGTATTTTCAAAAGCAAGTCAAATTTAAGTTCTCTGAATATTCTGATATTCCCCTGAAAAATTTTGTGACCCTCCCTGTTCATGCTCATCATTCTCCTCCTTGTTTTTATAGCTTTGCCAAAAACACCTGAAAGGAGCTTGGTAAAAAAATAATAAATAAATCTGAAGCTGAAGAAATGTGAATTAAGAAAATAAATAACTGAAATGAGAAAGTATGTTGAAATTCTGGTTTGTATCCTATTAACCAGAGCAAGCACCTCCAACAGAAATCATCTTAGTTGTACAAATGCAAGGAATCTACACAGAGCTACAGTGAAGTGCCGGCCCACACAAAATGCCTCTGTTATTACTCTTTAAAGTGTATATGTAGGTGGTGGGAAAGGTGATTGTGAGTTTCATTTTCCTGGCCATATACTCAATTCTTTCTTTAAAAGAAAAAAAATCAACAAGAAACTGGAAAAACACACTGGGATGAATACCTCTAAATTATTCCTCACGCCCACGGCTCCCAATCCCATTCCAAACAACTCATGATGCAAAAGCCTGTGACCCGAGCACACTTCCCGCACTACAAACACAATGTATAGGAACTATTTGCAAGGCTCATGAACAATACCCAACTTGCAGTGGGTACATGTGTAGCACAAGTATTCAGTACACAAGCTCCCAAGCACCTTCAGCTAATTCTTCAGCCATCGTGAGTTCCCACTCAGGCTGTCGAGGATCAGCAGTGCCAAGGATACCCATTCAGCCGAGAACACCGGATCAGCTCCGAGCACTTTACAGAGAATCTCTTTTAAGAAGCTTTCTAATGTAAAGTTAGATATTTCTGCTCCAAGTGGGTACTTCTGAGCACTTTACCATCTAGTGCAAAACATAAATTCTGAAAAGATATTAAACAGAAGCCTGAATGGGTATTTTGGTCATCTCAGCATCAGCTTCTATCTGGATATTCTTAGAGACACTGGAAATGTTCAAGGTGTCTGTTTTCTCACAGGAGGTCAGAAAACATGGAAACAAACAACTGCTTCTGAATTTAACAGAAATAACAAACTCCATAGTCATTTCTATATCACAGATTATATTTTAGTTAGGATGTTTTAAATTTCCATCTGTAAATTGAATTATATAGATGGAGAATCTACAAGTTTTGTTTAGAACTAATGTCTTGCCTTGCCAGCCTGTTTAACGTAACCTCAATTTTCTCCAAATCTGTATGAGTACAACCCAACTGAGGTACGTGGCCACAGCCATTAAACAAGATATTATTGTTTTCTGTATTGACAGATGGGGTTTGTACATGTAATTTTTTTCTTCCTCACAATGAAAGGCAAGCCAGTTCTATGGAAAACCTCTTCCACGTTTTTATTTTTTTAAGGTAAGACTGAGATCAAGGTATTTTTCAAAGTCAAGGTAAAACATAAAGAGAAGGAAATCACAATGCCAAGTTTAATAAAAAATACAGCATTTATAAGCCTTGCTTGTATTCTTACTTCAGCAATATAAGTTAGAGTTAACAAAGGCCACGCTTAGGGTCAGTACCTATCAACACTTTTAATATTTGTGTGCTGAAGGTACACTCTAAGTTACTTGCAACGATAATTCTATTGTAAACATTGCATATTAATCATTTGCCTACAGTGAATAGGTAGGTGTTTGACAGAGTTGCCAAAGAAATGTCAGTAGATGAAAACTAAAGTGCTGAAATTTTCTATTGCAGAACAATAACCCTTCAAATGACTGCACGTAAGTTATTTCTTTTATGGTGTAAAAACCTAGCAGTCTGTTATTCAAAGTTAACTCCTTCATTTTGAGGACCAAACAATTAAAATACATGAATGGCAATGCTAATGCAGTCATCTTTAAAATTTAAATGTACAGTTTTTACTAGTCCACCATACTCATAGTCAGCTCCCTAATTCAGTTAAGAATGCTCTGCAGTTCAAGGAAATAACCTTGTTACAGAATTTTATTCCATTTAATTTTCTTAAAAAAAAAAAAAAAAAAAAAAAAAAAAAAAAAAAAAACGTATACAAGGGGTATTTTTTTTTTTCCAGAAAGCTATTCCGTGGGGATATCCAAAGCATGAGCGTTTCCACAAATCAATTGCTTCAGAGACTTATTTCAGGCAACTAAAGAGAAACGCTTAATTGTCCCAAGGGAATATTTTCCTTTCTTTCACCTCCTTGACACAATAAAAATGAAAACAGCACAAATACAACCTAAATTCCAATATCAAATTTATCAGTAGCTCATCTTGCAAAAAAAAAAAAAAAACCCCAGCATATTCCAAACGCAAGACATGAACTCACAACCTATATCAGAATGGAGAAGTCCTTCCTTCATCTACATATAATAATTTGCCAGCCTAACTCCCAAAAATCAACCAGGAAAGGGGAACATGACAAATGGCAGCACAGCTCTGTGCTGGGAGCACCGGGAGGGGACTGAGCCTTTCTCTGGATTTCAGAGACTAAGAAGGGGAGGCCGGGGCAGCAGCCTCGCGGGCAGCGACGCGGAGGCGCCTGCACACGAGCGAGCGCTCACAGCAACCCGGTCCAGGCGCTAAGGCGCTCACTGCGCCACCAGCTTTTGCTCGAAAAAGAAAAACGCAAGGTAAATGGACAGGCCTTCACAGAAAAGGGAGGTCCGGTCCTCATCTCCCCCTGAAATTTTCCCTACAAGCTCAAACAGCTTTCAGAAGATTTCCATATTTGACATACAGCCAAAAATGGCAGAGGCGGAAACAGCTGTAACAGCCCATGAGATGCATTCATTTTTGTTTTCCAAGCATCATTCTAGCAGCACAAACAGAATTTCCCACATGTCCCCCTCTACCAAGCTGACGACGGAAGCTTCATAAATTACTGATGCACTTAGACATACTTGATAAAGACAGTAAATTCCTCAGGAGGCAACGGAATGATGTGCAAGGCTGCAATAGTTAGCGATGGACGTAACCACGCACGGTCTTGCTGGGGTAGCTACTAAAAAGACAAAGCCCCTCCACAAGTAGGAAGCTAGCAAAGAAATGAACAAGAACTTCATGACTTTCTAGCACTCTTAAAATACGGATGAAGAAAAGGTCTCTAAAAATCACGGAGTACGAATCGTACAGAGGGGAGGAGAAGGGAGGTCGCAGGGCATAGGACAGAGTCAGCCATGCATGTGGGTGTGGAGCAGCATGGACTGTCCTGTGACTGGGATCCAGGCCAAGGGGACCCTCTGACTACTTTTCCATCCTTTGTCCCCCAAAACTGTCAACTGGGATGGCAGCTGCCCTTCACACCACTGATTTGAACATGTTGCATATTTAGCAAAACTCATTTGGGTTACAAAAAAAAAAAAAAAATCCATGAAGACTATAAAGCCTATCCTGACGCGTGCGCTAATCCATTTCTCTTGGATGTATGTTTTTTCAGCACTCAACTCAGGGAAAAAAGGCACAGGAGCACAAACAAAGCGAGATACAAATACATATAATAAAAATAAAAGCTTTCAAAATATTTATAGAACTATCAGCTCTTCTTCCTTTTAGTAAAAGCCGAAACCAAACACAAGCAGCCCATATCAACCTGGAGAGGCAGCAGGCAGCCGCCCACCAGAACACGGGCACGAACATCTAACAGGTCCCTGGAGTGACACAGGGTGTTCAGGAAAGGGTTTGGCTGCACAGCCCAGCACTACCAGTGCTCTGTAGCATCAACCTTAGAAACACCCATGAAAATGTTTGAGGTGATGGTTGGGCCAATCCTATAGGGCTGAGAGAATCAGGGAGGTGCCAGAGCTTTGCGCCTTCTACACGGGCCGTGCTGCTTCCGCTCCAGAACACAGCCCAAATGACTCAGGATTTGCATCAATTTAGGGGTCAGGCCCAAATGCATAAAAAAATACATAGCACACTATCACGGAGACAGAAAAAAATGAGTCTTCTGCCTACAAGTTCCGTTACATCCCACTGTGAACAAGAGAGATTGCTCTTTTTCCAGGAAATATTCAATCCAATAGCACGCTTTAGTTGAGGACCAGAAAAGCAGAGCTGATGAAACAATTGTGAATTGCTCAGAGCACACCGCACTGTGAGCATCCATCACGCCATGCTTGCTAATTTAATTGGGCTGTAGTTTACACTCATAACCAAACAATAAAGTTAAGAGTAATGAGTTTCAATCACAGGACTCCGGCAAACAGTTTAATTTACACAGATAATTAAAATCACGACCTTCCTCTCCTTTCCTTGTTCTTTGTACTGCACTAGAAATTGTAGATGGTAGAATATTATCTTCAGTGTTCTTGTACTAGTAGAAACTTCTTCAGAGATGAACAGCAATTTTCCTAATGGAAAGCCATGTCAGGCTTCGCTACACTGGAATGAAATGAGAAGAATACACTTCTGATCTCTACTTAACCTACTTTTTCCAAAATATCCCATTATACCTTTTGAAAGAGATTACTACAACTTGTTATGTTTTAATAGTGCCTATTAATAATTAGGGTACAATTTTAAGTTTAGTTAAAAAAAATAGTGTATATGTTGACTGAAAATTTCCCCAGATACAAGCCCAAACAAATAAAGTTAACCTAGAGTTTACATAATTTAGATCAAAGAGCACGTGCATTTTTGAAAATGCTATTTAGAGACATGGAAATCCAATCCTATGAT
>VZSG01000083.1:392477-486122 GCA_013398315.1 Nothoprocta pentlandii
TTTTTTTTTTCCCAATCCAAAAAAAACCCAAAAATTTATCTCAATAAGTAACTAGGCATTATTAAAACACCTTGTATTCATAAGGATCATTATTTATTATTATTACAGAAAACCATTTTGATATGAGAAATTCCATTACTACGAAGTACTTACTAAACTGACTTCGGATTATGGAAACAGTACAAATCGGTTTCGCCTTCTTATAACCCATAGTTCATTTATTACTCTGAGCAACCAGCACCGTCAATGCGACACTTTCTCCTGTATGATGTGCATGATTTTTCATAGTATAATTTTAAGTCAAGCTTCATATTCAGGCAACAACAACAACAAATAAATATCATAATTATGAAGCATTGAGATTGTGTATATTTAAGTAGCCATGATTAATTAATCACAGCAACAATGAACTGCAGAAAAAAAATTCAAGAAATATTCCACTCTTGCAGATTTTACACTAAAGCAGAATAAACCCCTCAAATTACATAGTACAATTACCGTAACGCTGTTTTGGCTATGCACAGTAAGTTAAATAAGATTAATGCAGCAACTTTTAAATATCAATAACTAATAGCCGTCTTCATGCATAGGCCATGCTCACTCATTCATGTACTCTGGAGTGTATTCAAAATGATTTCTTCAATTAGCTAGACAGCGTCTAACGAAGGACCTACTTCTCATTAAGGATTATTTAATCACACGTAGAGCTTGGAAGAAATTTTCATCAGCTATTTTTGAGATCTTGATTAATTTAAGAGATGCTTAAAATATTTTTAAATGCATTTTCACTCTAACAGGATTCCAAAGAGGATTCTCCAACTGTTTATCCCAATCCATTTTTCTCCTAGCACCAATCACAAAAAGCTTGCAGAGTTTTAACAGATGTGCCAACAGAACCATGCCTGCGAAATTCCCTTTTCTGAAGCCTGTAGGAGGAAAGGGGAAAAAATAACAGTCCTTACACATTCCCACTTCGCCTTACAACAGCCTTTTCAAAAAAAAGGCCTTAACCTTTCAGTAGTATTACACTTTGTTAGGATTTCTCAACTTAAAAGCTGAAGAGGACAGCAGCAATACTCTGAATTGTACTTGGAACTCATTATTACTTTGGTTCTCACCTATGAAAGATAATATTACTGCAGGTAAGCCATTTTTTTTAGTCATCTCTTCCGAAATCCACAAAGTGCATTTCTCAAAAAGATCTCTCAAAAATATTGTTTTCATTCCAAACAACACAATCTATGAGATAGGAAATTTGTAACTTCAATACTGGAGTAAAATAAATAAAAAAGTAGCTATCAACATACTAACAAGACCTTCATCATTTGAAAATAAAAAGCAGCAATGAAATCACATATGGTTACAAGTGACACGAACGCACAAGCCCCAATCTTATTGTTCACTTTCCTTGTGAGCTGCTCCTTTTTTGTGATTTGAACTACTAGCTAGTTGATTGTAAATGTAACGCTGGGCTCAAGGATTTTCTTACAGTTCTTCCTGAGCATTAATTCTCACTGGAAACACAGAAATAGGTCACACCAACTTGCACATCGCCTTGTCTAGCTAATTTAGTGTGCTAAATTCTACAAGCAGGGCACTAAATTTGCCCCTGACACTTCACACACTGCTGATACTTCAATACATACAAATAACTGCTTTTAAAGAAAGCATTGCTTCATCAGGAGTATGTGAAGCACCACCTTCAAGCAAAGGTCATCTAATAAATCTACATAGTACACGGTTCCCCATTAAAAAAAGACAAACAAACAATCAACGCACACACACTGAAAGGAGAAGGATTATGTTCTAGGTTTTGCTCTCTCCTCTTCTATTATTTCCATATATTGTCATCCAAATGAGCTTTAGCCCATAGAGAGGGACCGATAAACATCATCCCTTTTGGTGAGATAAAGTCCTCCCTCCAACTACTTCCCAGCCTTATCCAGCCCATCGTCTTCTCTGCTGGTATTGTTCCAGAACTCGGCCTGTACTGGTGACAAGAATGCCCAGCATGTTAATTTTTAAAGGGTAACAGATAAAATTAAAAGGAGAAGCACTGCTATATTGAGAGAAGGCTGCCCAGAGCCTTCTCCAGCTGGGAAAGCTTTTCTATTCAGAAATGCAAAACCTTAACTTCCTTCTTCCTTGGTTATGATTCCTTCTTCTGCAGGTCAGCCCAGAGCTGACTCAGGGCCCAGAGGGAAACATACTTGTGAATTTTCACCCATAGACAAAGCAGAAGGTAGCAACCATAGCTCTCACAGCGTAACTCAGTTCTATGTTTGTCATGTTGACTAAACAGCATGGAAAAAAAAAAACCTCTCTGATAGCAACAGTACCATTGACTTCTGTAGGGTTTAGATTGAGTGATAGATAAGTGGAGTCTTAATCGATATTAAGGGTATCAGCTCACAACAATGAGCATACGTTGCTACTCTCCTATCACTTGGACTTTAAAAAAGCTTTACAGCACAGCCTATTGTCTTATGCATATAATAGATAAGAGGTGAGATAAAATTCAGAATGTCACAAGCTTGCACAAACACAATAAAAAGAAGAAATAATATTAATTATAGCCTGGTTTCAATATAGCCTGTATTATTCCAAGCACCAAGTGAAATTCATTCTGTTCTTACATTTCTTATTAAAATGCAAAGTACTGCTACAACAAGCATGGATTGCGATCATTTGGGGAAGTAAAGCTACATTGAAGAAAAAGTTTCAAAAACTTCTTAGTACTACACATTATGGATTATTATACCAACTGCTGCTCACTGAATATTATCACAGTGAACCCTCTTTTATAAGAAGCTTGATAGTCATAAACCTCAGCATAATTTATAGGTTTCTCACCTAACTGTATTAGCTAGCTCCCAACTGCAAGGGCTGAACTGGCTCTTAGCATCCAACCCTCCTCAGAACAGAGCTATATTGGCAGTAATACAAATGACACATAATTGCTCTGTTTAAACTCCTCCCCATCATTACTTACATTACATTACCTGTACATTACATTACCTTTTTCATTACTAATAACTTCTGTTTCTTTTTCTGGTGTTGCCATTGTCAAAATCTAATAGACACAGCATACTATTACTAAGCAGTCAATCAGTGAACCTTCACAGGACTCCCAGCAAAACTGCTGAGAGATGGAACATATTTAAGTTTAGTCTATCTTAGCAACATTCACCATATTTGAGAATATATTTTAAGAGAAGGATGTACTAACTATGTACTTGTGAATTATGCTATACAATCAAGCCTGTACAAAAAGGAAGCCCTCATGAAGACTTCTCACTTTCAAATAAATTTTAGCAAATGGTCAGTCAAAATCATTAATTTCCTGACAAGATTCCTGTTTCTATTTAACAAAAAATGAATAATAAAAGTTGCTATGTTTACACTTCACTTAAAGAGCTATAAGAAAAATTAGAAAATGTCCTAGCTGCAAATTGCAGGAACAATCCTCCAAATAAGACCAAGGGAAAGGAAGCTGCCTGCTATGGCTAGCCCTAACCATGAGTAAAACATATCTAAGCCAAAACCTGCGTAAAAGAAACTTGTCTTTTTTTAGAAAAGGAAATACATCATCTACAGCATAACTTGTTTTAAGAAGAACTTCAAAATTTACATGCAAATCAGCACAGTAAGTGCTGTTTTTAGAAGATCACATCTCCAAAGAAGTGTTGAGAGATACCAGCGTGTATATATTTTTTCCTTTTTAGGTAGTAAATCAATTAGTAGTAGCTGTCTTTGAATTCCGTGGGGTTTCTAAAAGATCCTGGCTTGCCTGATACATGAAATGAGCTTAGATGATATTCCCTGGGTACGCTGCAAACCCAAACATAACATCACTTCCATAGCTCAAGGAAACGCACAGGAAGAAACACAATCCAACTGATCTTTTCTTAAGACACAAGGAGAGTAAAATGCAAAACACTAGGTAGGCACACAGAAAATTAATTGCTTAGAAATCTAAGTATTAATGACTGATATCTTAATACTATTAATATTAGAAAAGAAACAAACATGACGGTGCTAGGTCCTTCAGGACCATCAGTTTTCTATAAACTAAGGTCATTTTCTCCAGTTGTATGAGTGATTTTCTTCCCTGCTCCATTAACAGTATAATTAGTTGTGGAAACTAATCATTAGCTTGGTGTATTTGTCACAGCAAGAACCAAAGCCTTTTTTTTTTTTAAAGTTTTTTTTAAAAGCTGCCCATAATTTTTGACATTTTGGAACTAAATGCTCAAGTGGGAGGGAGACATGCAGGCAAAGGGCTCTGTGCGCTTCGCTGAGAGGGCTAAAGGGGGCTAAACTCAAGAAAAATAACTCACCTTGTTTCCTACAGAGAAAGGCACCCAACTGGGTCTTTAGAATTGCAGGGAATATTCCAAGCACTGGGAATTGCAGGGAATATTCCAAGCACAGACCCGTGTTTGTCACCCTTATGCTGCAGAGGGACAAAACAGGCCTAAGAGCTGCTCGTGCCTCCAACATCCTCCTGACCAGCCGACCAAGCTGGTGCTGGAGCAAGGAGCTGGGGCAAAGCTGCGAGGGCAACACCTGGACACCTTGGGGGAGTCAAATCCCACAGAAACAAAGCTGCAAAAAATTCTATCCATCAGAAAATGTCCACAATTAATCCTGAAGTGATGGGACATTTATTATTGCAGCAATTTCTGAAGCTCATGGCTTTTAGTTTCTTTGCCATGATTTCTATTTAAGCAACTTAGAACATTATTTGTAGCCCCCTCCACACCCCAGAAAATGATTAAAATATCCTGAAAATATCTATTAATCAGAAGAAACTGAAAAAGCATGCTAAGCAAACAAGCACAATATGATGCAACATCTTTGCATTATAGATACCTTGGGTAGTCATAAATGACAGCATCAAAAAGCAAAATAATCTTTACCTGCAGAGTTTTTAACAACAGATATAAATAATCTCAGGGAAACGAAATTCTGCAATGTTTTCTTCCTTTCTGGATAAATCAGAAAATGTGTTTTGACATGTCAAATATAATAGATAATGTCTAAGTTGTCACAGAAGTGAAAGAATATTTAATGTTTGTACTGCAAAAACAATAGCTACAAGGATGAATCACCTGCTTGCAACCATGAAGTGCTAAACAGAACTGTCTGGTAGATATTTGATAAGAGATTCTCACATGCGTATTTGCCAGAGCCAAAAGCAACACTTGCTACAGTTTTTCTGTCTTCATTTGTATGTGTAATTTATTCAAGAGACAAGTAGGTGATAAATTACCCATAAACTTAATTTTAGCAACACAGCATATAAAGGTGCTGCAGATTACTCACAAGTGGTTGACTGCAGGTAGTTCTCCCTATTTCTAACGTTCCACACGACCTGCTGGAAGGTTTCCTTGGTAAACAGCCTCCCAGAACAGCAACTAAAATCCACGACAGCACAAGCCAAGCTGAGTAACCGACTGGCCTTACCCTCTTGTGTATATTCCTATATAGAAAAGGGTCAAATCCAGTGCAACCGCATAACAAATTGCCACCATATTCACTGTTGGTAGCTACCAAGCTTCTCTTTTTCGCTGCATAACAACTTTAGGAAATAATTTTCTTCAATATCTTTGAGCAGAACTAGCTAACGTCATGCTGATAAATACTACGTTAACCCGAGCACGTGCACTAACGCAAACCAAGAACGGAGGGAGAGCTTCTAGCAGCGCTTTGTAAGGCTGCAGTTCAACTCTTCCTACCTTAGGTGTGAATCTGGCACCAAGCACCGCACCCAACTCCGCCGTCCTCGGCAGGGGGTTGTCAAACCCAACCGTTACCAAGCCCCTTTCAAGCAGATCCCAACTCCCAGTGGCTCTGCCCATTAGCGCTTAGCTAGAAATTAGCTGCTCCTGTTGCTTCACAAACCGGGAAGCAGATTTCCAGGTCAGCGACTTGTGGCTGTATAAAGGCAACACTCCTGTTGAGTTATTGCACTACCAGCCTATTGCAACTCCCGAACAGCCCCAAAAAAAATGTACTAAAGAGTTTTACTGTACCTGATTATTTGTATCCTCAAGACATTTTTGATGAGACGAACCATCAAATGTATGCCCCATACTAGTTTTGAAAGCAAGACCGTATTAATGGTTGTACTTCCCAGTCAAAGCAAAGAAAGACTGATTAAACTTTAAGAGCTGAGATGATTCAGGCAACTGCTCGCTTGTAACTGAGGAATGCAACGCTGCATGGTAAATACACTCAAGTACATTAAAGTATTTGCTTTTTGTATTTGATTTTTGATCCTGTTGCTACCACCCTCAGAATCACAGTGTCCCAGTGACCACTCACAGGGCTTTGACTAACAGCTCGTGCCCGACCAGGGTGAATGATAAGGTATCTCCAACAGGTAGATGCTGCTCTCAAATTGCGTACTTCAGATAGCAAAATTAATTAATTTCATAAATATCTGTCCTGCCTGTAGCACTAATGGGTGCACAAAATAGCTGGAACAGATTAGTTCTCACAAAGCGAGAACTTGCATTCTGACATATACAAATGGCTGTTAGAGCAAGAGAAATGGACTAAACCCACAGTTGGTGAAATCTTTAATTTGCTGACAAGACCATCCCTTCCCAGAGCCATCAGTTATGCTGGAGTTCAGATTTCACTCACTGACTTTGGTTTACAAAGGCAAAGAAAACAATCACAAGTAAAACGTGTTTTAAATCAAGTTATTTCATAAACCCTCCATCTAACAGCCTTCAACAGCAAGCTGATTGTATGTTATGCAGTTCTCAAGAAGCTTGGCCAGTGCCTGTTTGGAACGGGGAGCTAGGCTAAGCCGGCACCTTCATTTATGAACGAGGCTTGCCCTGGAGCCAGGAGCCTGTCTGACAGTCACCAGTATCAAAGGCAGCATCCAGGTTAGGTGGGACACCTGCGAGGAGAAAGGGCCTCAACTCAGAGGTTTACTTTATAGATTGATATATTCACTTGACAACAGTGTAATAAAAATAATGCTCTGAAAACCTTGCACAACTGCTTAAAAGCATGCTGTCCTAGAAGCTGGCACATGCTGCTAATTGTGAGGAACTCCTTTGCTCATAAAATGAAACGGCTTGATGTCATTTCAACAAGCCATTTGATGTCATTTCAACAACCTGAGAGCTACAATGAGAATTACATTAGTAGATGTGCAGTACAGCCTGCCTGCCTTTTACTTTTCATGAAGAGTTCTCATTAAACTGTCCCTTCTTGGCACAGATTCTGCTGAGAAAAGACCCAGTTTATTTGCTCACATCATTATACAGAAGATGAAACTTCCTCTGGGATGTCAACTGAACCACTCTGAGGCAAAATCTCTAAAAGCAGGCAAATGTGTGGTGAAGATCAAAACTCAACTCAGTGTTTTCAATATTAATTTGTTTTTCACTAATAGGGTCACGTCTCAGAGATGGAAAAAACTATTTGTTTTTTCTAATTCTGGGTAGAATTTTCTTGCTCATTTTTCTTGTGATCTGAAAAAAAATGTCAGAGTTCAGAATAATTATCTATGGCTTCAGGGAGGACTTGAGAAATCTCCTCAACTTGTAGCTCCCTCTGCATCTGATGCTGAGCCAAGCCAAGTCTATAGGAGTCACCGTGCAGAGCACACGCACTATTCCTTTGGAGAGGCTGATGAGAACATGTCCAGCTGGGACTCCTGGGGTGCCTGCACTACCTATCGTGCCATGCAAACTGGAGAGCTCTGTGACTCTGCTGGACCGAGCACACACACAGCTACTGCCACCAAGGCACTCGCACAGCGTCCTAGTCTTTTCCACCAGCTTTGCAAACACGGCAGCGGGGACAAGGGGGGCATTTCTTGCATAAAAGCAAAATTTCTTCCACCCACTCAGAGTAACAGCTTTACTGTATTTAATTCTTATTATAGCAATGAAGTGGGGACTAGAAAATGCCACTGCTGACAGGTGTTCTGTAGAAGAGATGCTCGGAGCACATAGTTTCACACTTTTTCTCCCTACCCTAAGTAGATTACACAGCGTCTTTACAATTCGGTGTACACAAAACTTCAGCTTTAGCAGAGGCCGCTGAAGGTCAGCGGCACCCTCACCATCGGCTCCTTGCGTAAACAAATATTGGCTACAGGCTCCTTTCGACTTCGCCCGAGTAATTTGCAAAAAGTTACCAGATCACAAACAGAACATCAGAAACGAAAAGGCCCAGGAGAGTGTTGTGGCAAACAAGAAAATCCTCACAGATGGAGTTTCTACTTTCTCATTTTCTCTCCAGGCATACTCTTCACCATTTAGATTCTTCTCGCATTTAGTTGTAAAGTAAAAATATCTGTATTGCGGTCCTTCCTCCAGCCAGGGGAAACTCAAGCATACAAAATGACTAAAAACGACTGGGTGGGACTGCTCTATTTTGCCTCGGAGTATTTTGCCTGTCATGGCTATTCTAGCTCTAAGACACTCGTTAGTCATTTGAGCGAAGGCTCCTGCCCTTGGGATGCTCCGGGCCGTCCCCGGCACCGCGGTGACCTGGCACCCGAGCGGAGGGCGCTTCACCCATCCTCGCGCTGCACCTCCTGCACCTGCAAACCTCCTACCTTGGGTTCCTCCTGGGAGGCAATTGCCACTGACCTGAGGCTCACTCCTCTCTTCCTCCCCTTCTTGCCCAGTTCCCTTCACATTAGAGGGAAACAAGACTGAATGAATAACCCAGCAGACAGCAGTTATTTATATAGCCAAAAAGGGCTAACAAGAAACAAGCCGGTAACAGTGCCCAGGTCAAATCCCACCCCTGCAGGGATAATGGTGCTATAATCCCATGGAAAGCCGGAACACCTGTGGGGTGCCAGGGCAGGGAGCACAGAAACCCTGGCCCTTAGGAGCATTTCCCCTTTCTTGTTTCCCCTCCACGCCTCCTTTCCCAGCACACAGACTGTGAGTGCAGCTTCACGCTGCCAGCGCGGGACCCTTTCTTGTCACCCGTTCTGCAGCGCCCTACAGGGTGTCCGAGCTCTGCCAAGGAGACCCCTACGCTCCTGCCACTGCTTTCTCACACTGAGCAAGAGGACAATTTCAACAGGAACTGAGCTATCGCATTAGCAGTTCTGTTGCACTAGGATCCCTTCCAGGCTAAAGGGGCAAAGGAGAATGTAGTGCAAAACAGCCACGTTCCAAAGAATCACTCAAAGCAACTGTACTGGTAGCCGAGATTGTATTTCTGAGGATTTTTGCCTGAAATGCTGAATATTCCTTCTCATAGCATTTTTTTTTCTTTGTAATTAGGTACAAGCATACTATTTACCATGGTAGCTGTGCTCAAATCTCCTTTATTGAACAGACATCATTAGAGTGAGCAGAGCTCCAAAAGGTTTCGAGCCTCAGCTGAACTCTGCAAATGTCAGGCCAAGCGGGAATGGGGAACAACACTACGAAACTTATTCCAGTTATCACATGCTAATGAGAAGAAGCGATGCAGAATTTAAGAAAACAAAACCAGGAGAATAACTGCATGAGATGCATTGATGACCGCAGCTGACACTATTTTCAGTGTGCCAAATTCCCAACCCCATTCAAACATGTCCTTCTTAGCACAGGGTGGTGACTGCCTTTTCCCTGCAGCTTCCCAGTCAGCTGTCATGTTGCTGGTTCCATCACCACAGAAACGAGCTGGGCCTGTGGGCAAGTTATCAGCAGTCCTGCTAGTAGATAAACAGTTCTCCTAAACTACTAGTAAATAAACTGCCACCTCACCTATATAGATCACACACCTATGTACACAATGCACTAATGACATCAGTCTGCACAAAAGAAATACATATATTTCAGACCAATAAAGGCTTATCATTAGGCTACTATCTTTTTTTCTCCTTCTTCTTTAATGTACATCCAAGACTTGTTTTTCTTTCACATTCTGTTCTACAAAAGGTTTTTAGCACCTATTTTGGCAGAAAGCTTAAAATACTATGACAATCAGAAAAGAAGTGTTAACAGTAACTTCACAGAAAATTGAGTCTGAGCAATGGAGAGGAGGAAAGGATCATCAGTAATCCATGCAGGACACCTGCTTGTTGTTTGCTTAGACTTGTTTGGTTTAAATTAATAACTGCATTTTGGACTTCATATATACATACACACACAATTTTCCCTCTTCCCTGGGTCTGAACCTAGCCTACATGAGAAGCCTTCCTGTGATCTGCTTGCTTTGCATTCACCCAGATAAACCAAAATCACACATGGTAGAAAAGGTGTGAATACAACAACATTAAATAATTAAAGCTTACACTATAGACCTCCTATATATTTCACACTAAGTAGCATAATAACATAATAAAGTATTTAATATTGAAAAACTGAACAGCTCAACTTCATAAATTTACAGATGAGAATTAATATATAATAACAAACATTTGACACTTGACTGACTTTTGCATATTTAAGACCTTGTTGCATTGATTTGGTGTATAATTTGATGTGTAATTCCTATATTATAGTTTTTGATGGGACTGCACTGTATCTTAATTTGGGTATACAAGCACTACAGGAAAGTCAATTGGACAAGTCCTCAAGCTTAGTTAACTTAATTTAACTTAAATATAGAACAAAAAGGTGCTGAAGGACTAGTGTGACCCTCATGTCACTCTAAGATGAACCCTTTATTCAGGGTGACTTTCAAATGAGGTCTAATTCACATTATAATGATCCCAGAGGCAGTACAAGAGCTCAAAGAGTGGAGACAGCCAAGACAAGGAGGCCATGGAAGCGGCACAAGCAGGGGGAGAAGGAGAAAAAGAGCTGGAATAAACAAACAGAACTGCTTCCAGGCCTCCCAAAACCCTAGTTGTGAAATTGATACCGATTGAAATTTGAAAGGCTACATTGCTCTATTAAAAATGTTATCTTGATCTATAATTGCATCTAGACCATATAAAATAAGCAATTAATTTTTATCAATACAGATTAATACAATTTATGTATTTAAGATCCAGGGAACTGATTTGTGTGTTTGTAATCTTTGCTCATTTTATTTTGTGAGGCTGCCTATTACTGGCTTATTAAAATCTCATTATATTATTAAGTCCAAATGTCAATCTTGGTTCCAGTCCAGGCTATTCTCTCTGTATTGCAGTAATTATCAACAGACGCAATTGCCAATAGAAATGAATTTGACGCTTACTGACCAATGCATATTTACAATCATATTGTGATATTTCACCTCTATAGCTCAAAAGATTAATCTAGGGTAGCACAAATGGGTAGAAGAGTGTTCATAAATACAGAAGATACATATGAACATATATAATGGGGAGAAAGACTCTGAGCACGGCCACCAAATTGACAGCCTAAATGAGCATGGCTCAGGCATGAAGGAAACAGGCCCTATGTAGTAGGACATTATCATTATGTGCATCAGCAACGGCCTATAGAATTCACGCCAGCTCGGGTCTCTGGCTTTCAGCTATGTAAAAAGTAGATGCAATTATTTGTCCTCGAGCCCAAATCAAGCTTGTGGTATTTCATAATTTACACATTCAGAATAACTTATCTTAGTGCTCTCACCAGAAAACAACTATTATTAGCTCCTTCCTCTAAGAGGATGTCCTTTTTTTGCTGGTTAGCAGTATTATGCAATGAAATTGTAATTAACACCCAACTAACAACCATTTAAGTTAACTTCTGAAATTTCAGAAAAATGTCAAGTAATGATTTTGTAACACTTCTGCAATTACATCTAAGACATCTGAAAGAAAATTATTAGATACAATGTCTGTCATTATAAGACTAAGAAGCATTGAATGATCACAACTCCAAACCCCATTGGATTAGGATTTTTAAAATATCTTAAATATATTGATTTTAAATGATAATGTGAATTGTATTTTTTTATTTTCCATTTAGGAAAAAAATAGAAAAGATTGTTTACAAATACACCTGCTTGAAAGTGGATGGACATTCTACAAATTAGCATGAAAGAACTGCTAAACTCAACGAAAAGTTTGAGACATCTCGATTGCTCAGGAGTGTTTTGCTGTATTATGATCTAAACTAAGTCCAAATATTTGATTTGGAACACAGTAGAGAATAGAAGAGGGGCCTTACTCATTTTAAAAATCTCTCCATAGCCCTGATCCTTGTATCTCAAATCAATGGGAAGAAAGGAAAAAAAACTATGGGAAATTTTAAGAGAAAATTTCTCTCCTCGGTACACAATTCGCAAAGTTAGTGGCACTTTTGGAACTTCAGCCAGGAACTCCCGCCATCATTTTCTCTTCTTGGTTTACATGCCTTTTTATTAACTTACCACATTACAAGATGATGTTTCATAGAATCAATATAGTACCATTTGGGGAGACTTCTTTTTCTTTGAAGCACTGCTGGGAGATGGATTCAAAATTTTAAATATTTGAAATTTATCCTGTTACCTCTCTCTCTTGAGCAGAGAAGCGTCTGCTTCAAGACACGTACCTTGTTTCTCTTACTTCCATGTAATTCCTGTTCAATTTTATTCCAACTGTTAGACTAAAAACAAGGGAAAAAGGGATCTAAACGCACATTATTTTTCCATTTTTGATAAATTTCCCTGGCATTCTAAAAATACATAACAAGATTTTCATGAATCCTATCCGTACACACAATAGAGAAAAGTTAAATCATAATCCTGTAAACCACAGGAAACACTCAACAAATACAGGTTGAGAGAGAGAGAGAGAAATTTCTGTTCAGCAACAGAACTCAAACATAAAGGCCTTGAGCTTAAGCTAACTGTTAACAGTCCAGTCGCTAAGATTCCCCTGCAACTGCATTAGTCTTCTTATTAAAAAAGGAAAAAATAGGAAAAGAAAAAGAAAAAAAAGAAGAAAAGAAAAATCAACAAGAGAAAGACGAGTTAATGTTGAAGTGGTCAATTATTTTCTGGCCCCTAGCGGATGACAAGGGAATGGAAAATTCCTTCCTCTGCAGCTCTGCAGGTGACTTGCATCATGAAGGAGCTTCCGAATAAAGCAAATTGTACATATTACTACTGCCTTCAAAATAGCTTATGAACTTTTCAGACCATTGTGATCACAGCTCCATGTAATAGAAGGGCGCCTATGCCCTTACATCTTAACTCTGTGAACCCTTTCCTTTCAAGTACCCAACATTAGAACTTTTTCAGGAACAGGAAAGTCTGAACTCTAATGAGATCCTCTCTGACACTTGCAGAATAAAACCTTCTATTATACGTACTATAGAGATTGGAAACACATTTGCTATACCTCTCATTTTTCTTTATGATCCTCTCAGTCCCTTAACTGGAGCACAATGCCTGTGACTTGAATTTATATCACGCTTTTCAAGATGCAATAAACAGCACATAGCAGGATCTAATTGCTTAAGGAAAGACAACTTCACTATGAGTCACTACTGTGAACTAAAAGAAGCAAAATACTAATACCTGTAGTAATAAACACATAAAAGTGGACAATGTGACTCTTTATATCTTACTTGTTTGAAAATTAATCGACACACTAAACAGCAAACAAATAAAAAACTCCATACAGTGTTGGACAGATTTTCTGTGCTGTAGTAAATTATTGGAGAGGGATAATCATATTGCAGGAAGTAATATCAAAGTCTGAGTGTACAAGATACAGTAATAGAACATACCATAGCATGATACAAATCCTGATGATATCCTCTCCAAGGTAGGTAGAGGTACAGAGAAGAAAAGGTGGGGCACAAACCTGGGCCCACCTCTGGGGATGACAGTGACTCAGCTCATGGCCTGAAACCATCTAAAAGTACAGAGGAAAACTTCCTTTTCCATTGAATGGGGGATCAGCCGTTTCTCTTTCCGAACTATAGAAGGGCCCTTATTGATTTTAATTTTCATGTTTGGAAACCACGGCCTTCATCCAAACATGATCTTTCGGTTCACTATGTGAAGACCCTAAGGCAGAGCTGAGGCTCCTTAGACTTGCCATCAGACATGGCTGTAGATTTATCCAGAAATTACAGCTCAAGTTTGAAAACAAGTCAATGCCAGGGTTTTCTTGAGCTACTGAAATATGAATCTTGATTAAGTCACATGATACTATTCACTCTCTTCCCAACAACACCCCATTGATCTTTATTTACAGGCTAAGCTATCTGGCCAAGCAACAGAAAACCACATTACAACTCCACCAACTCCACTTCTGCTGAAAGGGGAGCAGAGTTGACATGACTGGCAAGTTATTAAATGTTGCCCTCTATTTGTTTGGATAGTGTGTGTCATCATTGTTGGATCTGAAGATGAAGAGATTGCAATGGACAGAGGTGAACTCAAGCTTTAGTTACAATATTGTAGACAACTACGACAGAGTGGAACTAACAGGTCAGCCCCATAACGAACGGTGCCTGAAGCCCTTTAGCTATACACAATAAAATATTTTTGGCAGATTCATAATACTGAAGGGCGCTAAACAAATTGCAGCATGAATGTCTTATGGCTTCCATTATTCCTGGGAGGCAAGCAAAGATCACTGCTGTTACTGACATCCTACAATTCACAAGAAAAAAGTAGACTAAAGAGGCCACAACAGTCACAAGGGAAAACTCAAGTCTTCCTTCTCATATGTAATACCCATTTCTGCAACACATCCAGTGACAAAGCGCTTCCTCAGAGCCTCTACCACTTGGATAGGTCATTTCCAGGCATTTATTTTAGAAGGTAGAACACTGGTTTCCTCAGAATGCTGCTCTTCTATGTTAAACGTATTTCAGAATAACCAAGGATTTGGCATGCCTACCTTCAATGGCGTCTACTGTACTGCATGCCCTGCAGTACAGTACTGTACTGCATTTTCCAGAATGGCAAAACAATTAACTCTATGCTTGTTATTAATTTTAGATATTACATATTTTAAGCTCACTGCATGCTTCCATCACATTTGACCTGTGTGACTTGTATACTAGAATCTATAATACGCAGTGTAACCAAGATGTACATGCTTTCAAATCAGCCCCTCCCAACAACGGCATTAGCTCATTTAAAAAAATAAATATTGTACCTCCCTTTTATTTGTGCTTTTGTGAGAGAAAGCCACTTAATGGAAAATTTGATATAGCATGTGATAGCTCCCAAAACTAAATTTTAATGATTGTGTTAAATAATGGCTACAGGCCAACAGGAAAAGGGCTTGCATGGCAGTTTAATTGATGGAATATCTGAAGCACCCTTGAAAATTATTTAAAAGTTTATTACAGTCCTGGAGGTCAAGAATGAAAGGCTTCAAACAGCAGTTCTGCTGAGGTCCTTCTCTGACCCAGATGCTCTATCTTTGATGCTCCTATTAATTCCAAGCTTTAACTTAACACAGACACCTTCAAAAACTCTTCCCCTTTGAAAATCTGCAATCACTTGTACAACATAGAGCCCAATCACATTGAAAACTCTGAATGGGGCATAAATCTGTGATGCAACCTAACTACTTGAAACCAAATGACCTACTACTTGCCACAAGCTATTGGAGAACACGTTTTATAAGCCATTAATATTCAAGCTACAAAGAAATAACACTAGCACTCTTACGTATTTCTACATAGGGTGATACATATCTGTTTAATGCCTTACAATGTACTTAAGGCACTTCTTTTACAGCATTTACTTTTCTCATGAAACTTGTCACTTAATGACTTTTGCATGACAATACCTACTAAATAGTTATGGCTGTACTTCGTAATAAAATGCAAAAAATAAAGTACTTGTGAGAAAGGGAGGAAATACACTTTACACATCGGTTTTGTCTCTTGATAGACTGGGATATGGCTTATAAATTAGAAGCATTGTAACACACGCATTTATAGCAAAAATAATGTCTTCATACTGAATGGGAAATCTAACTTTTCATTTTGCCAGAGGACAGAGAAAACCTTAATGACTCTCCCATACACATACAATTATCAGCCTAGCAGGCTGACAAAAAGAGGTTAACTGATGGATACAATAGCTTCACCTTAACCCTGATGTCATGGAACATGTCATTCTCTATACACAAAGCTGGGACAGAACAGTTAAGTGAGTCACATACAGTTGAATAGGCAGGTGTTTAAAATATTGTGTGTATAAGAATAAACTTACAGCTCACCTTATCTTAGAAAAATTAGGTTTGGGTTATTTTATTTTTTTTAATTTCAGAGCTTATCATTCTGATAAATATCTTCCTTATATGGCTTTGGACAATTCTACAAAAGCCACATGTAGCCTAAGATAAACTGACCGATTTTTCTCTCACTTTTCAGCATTAAAATCAGCAGAATTATTCAGCATCTTAAAAAAAAAAATCTCTGCTCAGAATTTGGCCTAACTCATCTCATTCTTATGAATGACCTTAATCTCCAATTCAATACCAACATGAACAGCAATTTAAACACATTGATAGTACTTTGTGTTAAAATAGCTGTATGTGGTGGGGGAAAAAATGCATGCCTACATCTTCAAGAATGCAAAGCATTTACATCATGTTTTGCATTGCTATTAAAAAAATACAAACATTGCAAGGGAGGCCAGCCCAAATCTAGTGTTTGCTCAAGTTCATTACTCAAAGTTCAGTCACTGCAGCCTCATCTGGTCCAGACGCAGAGGCATGGCACCATGGGGCCACCCGGGCAACACAGCGTCCTGGGAAAATCCCTGTGCCAGGAGCTGACAGAATGATGTGACATCGCTGACGTGCAATGGTAGGGGACGTGGTGCAACTGTACCTGCAAAGTGTCCTGCTCAAGACTGCACCGTGATGCCTGTGTTGGCATCTAAAGAGCACCAGATGCCTCGGTCGTGTCGGCAGGACTGGATACCCTACAGTGCAGGTGGAGTCTGCAGGGGAACCTTGTGAGAACTCAATGACATTTACCTGGCAAAGATAGAGAAGAAGGCACTGACCCAGACAATAACTTGGGTTCTTAATGGGGTATTTTAGGTTTCTATTTCTTACAAGGTTTTTTAGCAGTTAACTGTGCCTGTATCAACAATTGAATATACTATAACTATTTTTTATGTACATATAATATACATAAAACTATGACCACCTGCCTCAAAAATACTGCCTGCATGCTATAGATTTTCATGCTGTACGTTATAGCCTACATAGCAAGAAACAATAAAGCTGATGACGCTCTGACCACATGATTGCAACAGTCAGGAAGTTACCAGATTGCCTTGAGCAGCCCGGCTAGCATAGCTGGACCGGCGGGTTAAACAGAAGAATAAATAACAATATGTTTCTGTATCTAGGTAATTATCTCACATTAGCTTCATTTTCCTCAAGGTCTTGACATTCAGCTATTAACATACACTCCAAAGACAAATGCAAGCCAATATGCAACAAATTCTAATATACAAACTATGTTTTGAATTCATTTCTTCTATTTACATATCAGATATGCTTAAGATGACTTACCATCTCTCAAAATAAGGTTCACCACATTATTACATTCAGGGCGAACAGTTTTAAAGCTAAAAAAACGCCCAACCATATCAAAAAAACAACAAATAAACCAACTAAAAGGCATAAGGTCATTACCATGCATGAGAATCATGAGGCAAGCCAGTTCAGAGGATCACGTCATGATCTCCAGACCTGCTGTCACACACAGAGTATCCATACCCTTTCTCTTAATTAATATAGTTTCACCCATTTCAGGCAAAAACAGAGTTGTGTATATTTCAAGATAATGTACCTGAAAGAAATGAGCCTCTTGTTAATATGAAGGAGACAGTATGAACAGTGAAAGGTGCTCTAGTCTTGGTCTGCAACAGCTACTAGCCAGAAACTTCCTAAAAATTCTTCTATAGGGAAATTAGGATGTTTTAGACCTTGCTTGATTTTCCTTAGGATAGATGTATAAATGTGGTCTCCTCAATGAAGGTGAATAATTTAGAAGGTGAATAAATTCCAATTTGATAACAAAAGTGAGTCCAATTTGAACTTTTAGCTCTATGACTTTGGGGAATATATAATGCAGAATTAGAATGTAATATAAATGCAGGCCGGATTAAACTATTAATCACTTGGTGATCTTAGAAAAAAAGACTATTAAGAAAATTGGTGTTACAAATGAATTGTTATATTTCAACAAATGTTAGTTTTTTTATTCTTCATTTAAGAGGAATCCCTTGTTTATCAAAACAAGTGTTTGGCTAAAGTCACTTTTCCTACAATATGAGACTGCAGGGTTCCCCTCTCAAACAAGACCCCTGGCCTTAAATCACAACTATTTCTCCTCACCTCAAATGTTTCTTCTAAACACCTCAAATGTTTCTTCTAAAACCACCACCACCAACAAAAAAAAATCTGCAAAACTCTCTTCCCACTTGTGCCCAGCTTTCTAACTGTTACTGCAACTACATATAAGCCTTTATACAAAAGCAACAATGAATACTAGCAGGTTTCTAAATAGCTACATGATGACCATAGAGCAAGACGATTCAATGCATAGATTAAAATGACAAATTGTGACTTCCTGTGTCCCCTGGGAATGACACAGATCACGAAATTCATTGCAATCTTTACCACAATTTATATCCCAGGTGAACCTCAATATGCTGCCAAAAATACCAGTAGCATGTCAGAGAAAAGCATTTAACCCATCAAGAAGGTGAGGGAAAGTTAATACTTAAACTTCTCTATTTCTTACATTTTTGGAAAAAACTTGCAGCACCCTAAATTCTTCAGCAGATACATCTTAGACATTACAAAGCAAATTTATATTGAATGCTCTTCTCTATCTGAATAAAACCAGCAGACAAAGGTGGCACAGAACTAACTTGCAGGATAACCAATAACAAAGAAATAAAGACAAACTCCAGATTTTTTTTGTCAGTACTCTGCTCAACTCCAGTTTTCATCTCCATAAATTGCAAACCAACTCCCTGCTTGTGCTGGCTGGTAATGGTTCTCCCTTGGATCATTATAGACTCACAGAATGCTTCTGAGCACACACGTGCTCGAGCTGTGCCACCTCTCACATTACTCTTAGCAAGGAGGATGTATGCAGCACGGAGCAGCAATATGCACATATCAAAATTTTGATATGTGCATCAAAATCTCGGAAGGATTTTGGTTCCTGGAGGACCTTCCAGGCTTTGTCCATGGCCCTGCACTTTGTGAGAACATTTGTTTGCTTTCTTTTGGCAATGCTGCAAATCAGCGTTGATATATGAATTTTTTGACGTCAGACTTCAGTGAGCACATCCACACTGAAGAATTGCTGTGATTATTCCTTGTGCATCATGTTTCAAGTCAGCCTGTCACCAAAAAAAGGGAGAAGCGCATGAATACACAACACAAATGCTGCAGTTTCTCAGAGACTCCTGGTGGCAAGAGAAACACACATTGCTCAGTTCTGCAACATACGTGTCTCTGGTAGGTCAGACTAAGTGGATATGGGAATAATTATCTTGCATCCTGTTCAATCAGCAGGTGGCAACTTCTTCCCTTTGTCCCTTCCATCTTTGTTAGCTTATGCAGTGATAAACAGAATAAAATTTCTAACAAATACTGAGTATTACTTCCATTTTACAAAAGGATTCTAACAAACATTATTAGGAACAGTACAGAGGATATAAGTCAGTTTAAGATGCCTAAGTTTGGCCCTGTTCCAGTTATGAAATGCACTGAAGTAGAGAGCATTTCTCTTGACATTTATACAGCAGCTTTTCCGCCGCGTGTGTCTGGGGAAACGGGCATGCAGAATCATCTTGCAAATTGCTTTATACAGGGAAGTGGTTTGATATGTGTTTCAAGGTGATGAGACCCACAACCCAGTTGATTTTTTTGGAGCTTCAGTTTAACTGCATTAGCTCCTGTTTATTACACTTAAGATCTATGTATTTTTATTTTTTAAACAGTACTTTGTAGTTTTTCCATTACTGGCAATTAATTTGTCCAGAGAAGAAAAAAGGATACTTTCATCCATTGCTATGTTTTTTAATTCTCTGCTGATGTATGATTAAGTATTCTCTTTCACACAGAACAAAGACTTGTTTCTCTTATTTTCTCCTCCTTTGTTTTAGGAAGCAGAGAGGGAGCCAATTTATCTTAATTTGAAATTTCTAGTAGAACTTAAACTGATGCTTTAGTTTCTTGAAAAAGTTTAAGTGTCAGTTTTTTTTCTGCAGTTAAAGATAAGTTGAGAATTAGATATTTTACCCAGAATGGTTTTTTTTTTTTTGGTCTAACTGTGGTAAATACGGTGACAAGAAGGTTATTTTAGAAAGTATGGACATAAGCTAAATACGGAGGTTTGAGTCTTAAGTCCAAAAGCAGCTCAGACTCCATAAGGGCTTCCTAATCAGGTCACCTGAGTTTTCCTTCTTGACCTCTTTTAGAAGTCAAAACTATTTTCCAGACAAGAAAGAAGGGCATAGTTACATGATTTTTTTTATGATTAATAAACCATGTAAAAGCAGCTGGATCTAAATTAAATTAACAAGGATAAAATAGAGCTCTCATCCTGATCCCATATTTCATGATATGAAAAGTTATATACAGCACACAAGAACTATGCATGTCATTTGGAGAACAGAAGTTGAGTTAGCTTGATGCACTGATAGTTATGAAGTCAAACTACGAAAAACAAAAACCAAAGAGTTAACAATTGCTTATCAAACAAAACCAAGAATTATGAAATTTAGGTTCCAGGTTATGTTCAGTCTTACCTCCCCAGAAATGTCAAATGCTGCCTGCTAGATAGTTTAGATAGAACAAACTTCTCAGGCTGTGAAGACAAGGGAGTGCTAATAGTGTTAATAGCAAGTACATTGACTGCGGCTTGGGGAACACCAGGAAACCGCAGATTTCAAGCAAAAGGCAAAAGCTAATAAGCACATGCCCATCGATATCTGAAGACTAAATCTAATAAGGGTAAGAAAGCTTCTGAAAGCTTTGAAAGGCTTGAAAAGTGATGGAAAAAAGAGAAAAAAGGACTTTTTTTTTGATTCACTTGTTTCAATTATATAAAGAAAATAAACTTCCTATAAGGCAAAAGGCTACACACCAAGACCTCTGTGCCTGGACACTGGCCATTACTTTAGGTGTTGTCTTCAAAACAAACAACTAAATTCCCTGTGACTTGCATTTCACTCAGTCCTTACAACAGTAATTCAGCGGAGTTGCCAAGGAAGCCTGACCATATTCTTTGTTTTTATTTTAATAATCTTCACAAATAGAAATTAATAACTCTAAAAGCCATGTTAAAAAAAGAACTGATTATATCAGAAAGCCATGTTTCCTTTCAAAGCAAATTCAAAGGCTTCAGAAAACTTAATAGCGTGTGATAACGTGAGCCATTCCCTTTCCAAGCCCTGGGCACCGGATCTATGGGGAAGAGGCAGGACCAGGAGGTCTGTGGGCAGGGCCCACAGTGTCCCCTCTCGCTGCAGCTCCCAGGACAGATGTCCCTGCACAGGCTCTCACATACAGTGAGTGGCAAAGCCGAACCATCTGTAGCTATGCAAGTGCAGTGCCCCTTGCACCAGCACAGAAAGGGCAGCCTAAAACTGGAGGAAAATGGATGCTAAGAGTAAAGTGCCCGCAGACACATTACCCTCCCGGGCTTCCATGTAAGTGAGCGCTGAGGTTCCCTGCGGCAGCTCAAGCCCCGCGTGGGCAGTGGGGCCCGTGCTCTGCAGGGGAAACGCTTCCCCAGGAGGGGAGCAGAGCCCCCCATAGAGACCATGAGGTCCTA
Organism: Nothoprocta pentlandii; assembly: GCA_013398315.1. Lineage (NCBI taxonomy): Eukaryota > Metazoa > Chordata > Aves > Tinamiformes > Tinamidae > Nothoprocta > Nothoprocta pentlandii. The sequence goes on from VZSG01000083.1 coordinate 414,179, forward strand.
CAAGTGCTGACCTTCCTCACACCGCCGCAGAGGGGAGGTGAACAAGCGACACGGCCAAAGGTCTGTGATTAAAACACTGAGTAATTGCACCAAGAGGTGAAACCAACCTTTTTTCAGCTCACTAGCTCTTGGCAGAACTTTTCTAATTTTGGATGAAACAGATAAGACAACTTCCAGAAATGATTCTTGATCTTGAGCACGTGAAACTTGCAGGCAGCAGCTATCACACAGCAAATGGGTAATATGTTCCTAGAGCACCCTTTCTCAGGACCATAGTCTACATGTTCCAACACTGAATTCCTATTCCCCAAGTCTCAGCTCTGCATGGCTAAAGCGAACATTATTAAGGGAACTGAAAGCAGAGGCTCAAATATCTGAACCATGGAGAGGAGAATCATTTAAATTGTTTCAATCTTTTGTTGCTGGCACCATGCCGTCTAGGCAGATAAAGCTGTAATTGAAACCACGCCGTGTGTGTAGTGAGTTCATTACTGGCTCCAAGTGAGTCATCTCATGTGCTAACCATGTGCTGATTTTTTGCATCCTTAAGGTCAAAATTTCTTCACCTATGTATTTGTTAGCCCATAGAGGTTCTTATTCCTCCCAGGGAACGAGAAATTAAAACTGTCTAACGTAAGAGCCAGAAATTGATTTCTGAGTCCAGCTCCCGTATGATACTGAACAGTATGTCTAGACATCAATAAAATAAATCATCTGTGAAGATACTATATTCATAGACTTAAAAATAAAACAAGTTTAAATAATTGATTCATAATACGACATGAATACAGAACACGGCAAGTACTCTGTTTACCGCACACCCCTATTTGCCGACTAATATCTCTTCACTGCTAAGAACATTCATTTTGGAATGAAGCACCTCGCCCAGCAGTAATTAACATCTGACTTGAATATTAAGAATAATTTTAATCATTTCTGGAGGAGATACCATCTAAGTATCTCCCCTAATCCGCCCTGAAATAGAAACCATATATTTTACACAACATATAAAATTAAAGTCTGATAATGATACCTTCATGGAACTTACCACAATCATTCCTACTTCATTAAGCTTACTAACCTCAAATTGTTACAGAATTTAACTCTCATTTAGGAAACACAAGGGGAAAGTTTATTGCTGTTCAAAAGACCCATTATTGTGCTATAAAGTAACATGTTGCCAAGTAAGCTGAAGCAACTGCTATAGGTTTCTGCAGAGCAATAAAGCCGTAGATTTTGATCCGAGGACAAGTGGGTTTCAGAAGAATTTAGTATTTTCACGATCAAATCTTGTATATTTTTAGAGATTTAAATAATAATAAAAATAGAAAAAAACACAGAACTGATGCGTTTACTACTACCTTTAAAGATTAGGCATAGATATTCATTTTATCACAAGTTTCCCTGTTGATGATAAGATTTGGTAGTTTTCTTCGTAACCCTTTAATAAGAAAAGGATAAATCCAAAAAATATTGTCCTATCTGCCCATATATTTATGTATATATTTTTATAAAGCAGTATCAAAGAGGGAATTATTTCATCATCCAAGTAAACTGAACCTACAGGAAATGCAGGAAAAACCCAACAAATATAAAAACAAAAAAAAACTCCACACAATAAAGGTATCCTGCCCATGTAGTTTTGCCAAAGAATCAAGCTATGTTACGAGGAGAAGATATGTAGGAAAAGAACAACTCACAGGTCAGTGCTATTCATTTCGTGGTCAAGATTTCATCTTTCCTTTTCTGATCAGCGTTAGCCGTTGGATCAGCCTGTGAAACCATAAGCACTTAGCTTTTATATTTCAAGCTCTAATAATCCATGTCTACCTTGGGAATTCACAGAGTGGGAGCAAGTTAAGCACTTCAGCTTAGGAAGCAAGAAGGTTACCATCTCCTGCAGGTTACAACTTCAGCTGTGTTTGCCTGCAAAGTTAGTTTGTTTAGATATAAATGGCAGTAACTGTAGCTCCTGACTGTTCCTTCACATTATACAAAACCTCATCATATCTAATCAAACTTCTTTAGATGAAAAAGCTGATCTAAGTACCTTTCTTTTGCTATTTATAGCTGCAAGTATTTACATATGAAGCAAAGACTGGAATATTTCAAAAATAACATGGATGGTTTAAAAAAAAATGTACCGATTGTATTAAACAAAAGCTAAGCTATAGCACACAATGAGTGCACGTTTTAAACGAGCCTGTGCAAACAGTCAGCAACTTGTGGATTTCCGCAGCCCGATCCATTCCTTTCTGTAGCTTAGCAACATTAGGACTACGAACAACAACAATTAATTGTGCCAATGCTAATTTCCGTCCGTGACGCCCATCAGAGCGCGCTGGAGCCCTTTCCACTCTAGCCTGCAGGCAGCGCCACGTCGCAGCCCGGGGCGGGAGCGCTGCCGCGCTCCGGGCGAGGAGCAATTTCCCCGGATCACTAACGTGGACTGCCAGTGGGAGCCAGTGCAGCTGAAGCAGATGTTTCGTACTGATAAGCAGAGACTGGAAAAGAAATGACTAAACCACTGCTTCTTTTGCCTTTCTTTTCTCTGCCATACTTGGCAATAACTGATCTAGTACACGTGCCACGTGCAGCCGCTCTGCTCGGGGCTGCCTTCCTCCTCTCTTCCCCTAAGTGAAAAAGCATTAGTCACGCTAAGTCACAAAGCTCTGGAATTCTCCACTTGGAAACTCTTGCGTGCCATCAGGTTGGGTATGTAACTTTCTCAGGAATCCATTCTTTTGGGTATCTTTCCTTAGGGATTTAAGGCTCAAAGACTCAATCTACATTAACCGTAGAATCATTAAGGTTGGAAGGGACGTTTGGAGATCATCTAGTCCAACCCTCCTGCACAAGGAGGGTTGCTCTGAAAAGGAATACAGTGCGAACCTGCAATCTACACACATCTCACATTATTGCAGAAATATCTGAATTACTAAAATGTGAACTTCAGGATAATTCTAAAAAAAATGTAGAACAAGGCATCTGGGCATCCATATATCCATAAGAGCGTCCCTGACAGTCCTCTGTGCACTTTGCCATTTATGAGCATCAGGTACCAGAAAAAGGCTCAGCATCCACACACTGCTGTCCCTCAACAAATGCCATCTCCACGGGAATAACCTCAAGGTATATGCCCGCTTGGAGAGCACCTTTCTATAACTGCCCCTATTCCACTTACCGCCAGCCTTTGCCTATCCACCCAGGGCAGTGGTCCTTCATCAGACAGCTCACATTCAGTCACACTTTTACTTGACTGTCATTTAAACTGTCATTTAAACATGGTAACTGAGTAGTCTCCTTGCTTCAGGCAACATCCCAGCACCAATCTAAGAGTCCAAGCTTTTGGAGTACCTCTGTGTTTTTCTTCTCCTTCCCTGCAACACAAAGCTGCATGTTTCAGGTCTTTGGAGTCAACTAAACTATGCAGAGCTTGAGGAACTAAGCAGCAGCTTGAATTTCATTAGAAAAGGCAATTTTTCACTTAGCAATTAGTTTATAAATTAGATAACATAAAATACAAAATAATCTTGCAATGCATTCCTGAAGAGGATACCAGGATCCAGCCCAATCTCATTGCAGCCTGAGTCATTTTAAGAAAAAAAGATACATGGAATCATTACAGGAAGATAAACTATAACTTCAACAGTTAAAATATTTGAAAGAAAAAAAATGCATCTGCAATTTATTGTCCCTTAAAAGCTCCACAATATTAGTTGCAATCACATCCCTACTAATTAAATATATATTAGGCTACAGCAATCAATATAGTAATAGAGAAGGTAAATCAAAGGCAGAATGTATTTTACTACGAGTAGTCAAACAGCTCACTAAACCCCGTGAAATGCTAAATACTGGGGGACTTTTCAGATTACTTGACAAACCAGCAGCCTAACGATAAGTAAGCAACTCCCCCCTCCCCCAGAAGAAAATGTATTTAACATGTTGCTAGAGAAGAACACTCTAATATGTAACATGCTATTTTAAGAAATAAATTTTGGTTTACTAATTGAATTGCCAGGATAAATTTACAGATGCTGAGAGATATGAAGAGACAAACATTTAACACTAAGCTAACCAGAAGGAAAAAACTTCTACCAGTCATTACCTAACCGTATAACCACACAACTACAAGTTTCTAGAATAAGGCAGCTAAGGGGGTTGTTTTGGCAGTTTCCCAAGGTCTCCATCCCTGTCTTTGCCCCTGCGCTGACTGAACGGGTGACCGTGGGCTCTGCCGCATCAGAAAGGTGGGAAAGAACAGGACAGAGCTCATCCCTGGGCACGGTACCTGGTCCGGATCACGGATAATGTTTCATGGTCTAGCCACGGATCCTTCCTAGATCCATGACTTACAGGGACGTTTATCCCCTGTAGTAGAGGGGGAAGCTGCTCTGGAGTAAAGACATTGGACAGGGATCTGCTAAACCTCTTTGCAGAGACATCCCTCAGGCTTCCTTTGGAGGGAAGCTTCTCCAAGAAAGAACAATACACACCGACCAAGTGACCACAGAGTAAAGTACAGGTAGGAGACGCAGAAACCGCTTTCAAGCACTGCCCTGATATGGCAAGCTTGTCCTCAGAAATGCCTTACGTTCCCACCTGCAACCCATGCTATGGAAAAACTTGTTTTTTGTTTTTTTTTTTTTTTTTTTTGAATTTTACCTGATGAAACGCATTACACCTGAAACAAAAGCTGGACTTTGTTATATATAGAAATCATCAAGTTTAGAATCTTAATGGCAGCTAAACCATTTATTTATACCCAGACGGGCGGATATTTTTTATGCATGCCGTCTAAGTTGGAGCAGCACACTAATCTATCCCCGCAGGCACCCGCTTGACAGGCAGGCCTGGGTTCATGGTGCTTCTCAGTGCCAGAGGTCTGTTTGTTTGGGAGCTCTCGCATTTTTGCGCTTACAGTGTAAACAACATGTGCACAAGTTTCCATGAGTGACGCAGATTCCGAACAGTGTTATTTTTACTCTGAGAATTAAGAAAATAATTTGCTTTCTGTTCGCCAATTATGTAGCATCACCAACTAAATTTTGAGTTAAATATCCTCTCTAGCAGGGACTGCCCATGACCACTGGCAACAGCACTTACCTTGAACCTTGACATGGCCCCCAGCGTCCACTGGGGATACCACCACTGTGCCCGTCTCCCACAGAAAGCTTGAGATGCACCTTGCAAGCACTGACAGTCAACCAGCCCCAATGTCACCACCTGGGGATGAGGAACCTCCCCCAGGCTGTACCACCAAACCACTGATTCCAGGTGAAAAAAGCCACATACACATTGGTGACGTTCCTAGGAAGTGCAAGCCACAGGTGCCTGCTCAGAATCTGAACTGGGGCTTGTAGTGCTGAATGACAAAAGAAAAAGCAGGTGCTTGAGCTTGAAGCTCACCACAGACTCCCGGAGCATTGACATGGCAAAACCAGGGGATGGCCATGCAGACACTGAGGGTCAAGCACTGTTATAAAATGAAATTTCAGCAATTCAGGAACAGTGCTGCATACTGGGGGTGAAAAGATGTACAATTTGTGGTGTGGAGAGTAGAGATGAAAAAAGGAACCTACAAAACATACTAATCTGAAGCTTTGCCAGTAGTTATTCACTCGCTCAGCACACTGAGGAGCAGACAAGAGAGCAGGGAATGAGATGGAAAGAAAAACCCAAAGGAAGAACAAAAACTTAACCAAACTTGCTTGGCTTAGACTCCTACAAGAGGAAACTTCCATAACTAACATCTTCTGTAACTACATTCCGCTGTGACCCATCACAGAAGGAAAACACAACAGGCAAAGAAGCTGCAGCTGTTACTGGAGGGGTATGAAGAAACACTGCCAATCTTTTTCCAAAAGTATCTGCAATATGGCTCTATGTGAAGGAGATGAAAGAAATGCCACTATGTACCTTTACAGACCTGTAAAAAATAACAGAAGTTCTAAATATCCAATCTTTCCTTCACAGAAAACAAGCAAACTAAACAGGCACAGTTTTTAAGAAACTACTGTGAGGCTCAGGGAGGAAGCAGTGGCAGATCTTGCTTGGAAAGGCTGGCTCTGTCCTGGGAATCTCGGGGGAGGCTGCAAGTTGCACTACCCCTTAATTCAGAGCTAATTCTCCGCACAACTTAACTCACATGCATTAATTGTGTAATGGAAAAGCGGAGTCACATAAACACTGTTAGGCAAAAAGCAACCAGAAAGATCATACATACATATGAGCTCTGTGAGCTACCGCGATTTGAATCTCAAATGTTAATCATATCTAATAAAAATTAAACAGATAAAGTTTCTCACAGCATGAGGTCTCCGACGCACCGTGGGCAGAGGCATACGCGTGTTACAATATACTTGAAGATTCTTAATGTTTCCTGGATAAGCATACTGTGAAGTATAAGCTTAAAACATTCTCCGTAATCACGGCCCGAAAGGCTAATCTTTACTGTTTTCTCCAGATGCATAGTTGGGTACAGAGTCACCCAGAACGACAGCTCTGAGAGATGTAAAACATTGCCGTTCAGCAGAGCAGAGCATTAAGTCTAAACCTTTCAATCACGACTATTTAGCTCTCACTTCTCTTGGCCAACTCCCGTCTGCTTTTAGCTGGTTCACCGAGTTGATGTCGGTGAATCAGGCAGCTACTGCGGTGGCTACGAGAGCGAGGCAGGGCAATAGGGTCCAAATTTTAGTTCATGATGCTCTCCACTCCCTCTGCTGAAAAAAAGGCAGCAAAGGGCTATTTTATCTGCATCAAACACCTTGATTACCACCAAATACTAGAAATGTATTCTACAGCTGAGTTGCTGAAAAAAGTTTCACAGAATGCTGAATTCCCAAGAAACAAACAGTGGCATTCATTCTGAGTCATTATTAACCTAACAGACCATCAAATGAAAATACTCTGAGGTATTCAATTAACGCTTTAAAAAAATTGAGGTTTTCTTAATGAATTGCCTTCTACATGCTTCTACAGATTATTAAAAAAAAAAAAGCTGAGATCCATCCCCTCGTCAAAGTAAGTGGACTCTTGGGTCCTTAGTAAGGTATCATGCAGCCAGAAGGTTTCAAACAAGGATGCCTTTGCATGAAGAAAGTTGTTGAAGAAGGAAGGGTGCAAGCGCAGTGTATCCTGGAGCATTAACCGGCCATACTGAACTGGCAGAATTTCAGCTCAGTCTAGTTTATCACAGTTCTTAAGAAGATCGATTCTCATTAATTCAGAGATGCTGAAAATGGTTATGTCGAGTCAAGTGTTCTTATTACCCAAGAGCTAAAGATAAGGTCTAAAATTTCTGAAATATCAACTGTGCTTTCTGCATATGCAGTGTGAGGCGGAGACTAATTCCCACGGTTTTACATCACAGCCTGACCGATTCAGCAAGTTGGGTGACAAAGGATTTTCCAGCTTCCTTGAGATGAACTGCCCAAAGCCACTAAATTTCTGCATTTATTTCTGTGCTTTTCAGACATCATCACAAGCATGTGTGCGCACACCTTTTCTCTCTTTATTCCCAGAGTTTCATTAGAAAGTTGTGTTTGGAAAGTTTATAAATAATCTGGGAAACGAATCCAAAATTTACTTTTGGTATTTTGTCAGTTACACACGGACTAGTGATTCCAGCAATATCAGATATACAAGCGGGTGAGTAAATCTTGGCAGAAATTGCTGTCTTGATTTACAAGTCATCAGCCATAGGCTAAGATGGGAGCAATACAGTAACCTTCAAAATCAAGCAGAGAAAGTCACAATAAACAGACTAGCTTTTCTCACTGCAATTATCTTTTCCTGAACTTAACCCCTAAAATTAATTGAACCAATTACCTGTGTTTCAATATTAAGGAAAAAGAAAAAGCTGGCAGGGGCCTTGAAATACAGCTGTAATTTTAATCTGTATTAAAAGTGGGTTGGGAGCCAATCAATGCCCAATAAATTCATTGTGGTGGCAAACTATGCAAGTTACATGCTATTAAAGGATTTCTCTCTCTCTTTGACAAATTGATGTCTCACTGATGCATACATTTCTGCACTGTTTAAAAATTCAATTAACCCTTTTGTGAAAACAGAAGTAATTTATAGTACTGTTCTGACAGGCAAACTTATTATAAACCTATATATATATATATATATAACTAATGATTTATTTACAAGTTTTAAACAGTTTTCATGTCAATTATATTCTCCAAATCAGTTACTGTTCTTTTTCTTTTTTTTTTTTTAAATTATTATTTGCTTAAAATTGCATCAGCAGTACCGGGGACCTTCAATCAAAGGGAATTCACATCAAAGGGCTTGCAGAATGGGGCCTCCGAGCAGCAGCTCTGCTGATCTGTCACTTCCAAATAAGACAAATAAACCCTTCAAAAATACACTGATATTAGTGGCATGACCTCTATAGGAAAAGGTATTTCATGTAACTATTGATCAGGATTATCTGCATATTTTTATTTTTGGTGAAATTTGTGGAGTTTCAGCAATATTTGCACTCAGCATAAGCACCTCCTGCTGTACCACTGCTTTGTATCAAAATAATTTTTAATTGACATTATTCTTCATGACAGAAACAGCTCATGATATTAACACTGATATAAAATATCTGAAATTTATCAAGATAAAACACTAATAAAGTAATTAAAACAATGTGAATCAGATTTTTCATAAACTCATTGTGCAAAATTCAAGCTGTTACAGGCTTTTCTTCTAAAGCGTAGGCTAATCCCTGGCTCCTCCTCTCCCCAACTTCCTAAAATTACAGCAGTTCCAGTAATGGCCCCGGCCCTTAAAAATAACAGCCGCCAGAGTCAGGGTAATGTGTTGGTCAACACAGTTTAAGTGTTAACAGAATCACAGAGACAAATGCTTCTCACATGTGAAAAACAGCACCAATAATTACTCAATAAATTTAGAAATCAACTCCAGCAGAGAAGTATATGAGACTCCCGCTGATATTGGTCATCTGAGAAATAGTGATTTATTGCTGTTCAGTGCCTGTTTACTTATGGGGATACAATTTTCCACTAAGAAATCAAAACAAAATAAGAAGCCCCAACATTTGCATGGTTCCTTTCCAGGGAGTAGGAAATAAATTGAACGCTAATAAGTCTGTTGAGCACGTGGTTGTGCTAACCACATAGCACATGCAAAAATGGTAATGCAGTTCAGTTAGCTTCTTGTATGTGGAGTAAGTAGCCTAAAAAGTAAGCACTGCTTAGCTGAAAGTTCATGGGAAACGTTATAATATTTCCCTGCCTCTCCCACCTCTTTTTTTTTTGACCACACTCTTAATGCTTATTTGAACTTTCATTTGCAGTTTCATTCCTTTGAATACAGTTACTTAAGATGTACAGTAGGGTAATGAGATTCCACATGTGAGATTTCAAATCAATTCTGATGACTTATAAAAAAAATCTTTCAAATCTGCCCTTCAATTTGTGCCTGCAATTACATACATTTGGTAGCCGGGTCTGAAAATGGGTTTCAGTAGAAAGGAGAACATAGCAACACTCCATACAAGGTAGAATAACTGGGTTTCTAATAAGGGATGGGGAATAACTAATTAGACCAGAAGAAAAAAAATATTTTTCCTGCTGAGCAGCAGGCGACCTACCCGATGAGGTTGCATCCCGGTGCGCTGCGCATTATGCACAGTCCTAACGCAGCCGTGTCAGCCCCACTGGCACCCGGCACCCTTGGGATCAACAGAACCACTGGGATGGCAACTGCGGAACTCCTCCCAAGAGGCTGCATGAAACAGCTAGGCTAGTAAAAATTACACAATCACAGAGTCATCAAGGTTGGAAGGGACCTCTAGAGATCAGCTAGTCCAACCCCCCTGCTCCAGCAGGGAAAATTAGCTGCTTCTGAAAATTTTTGCTGACTCTTTCCATGCATACTACCCAGTACTACCCAGCCAGTCCTTCTCCCATATGCTGCCCCCAAAAGAGTAGGATCGATAATGTGGGGTTCCTGCTTTAGCTAAGAAATATCTTAATGGCTTTCTTGGATTTAGGAAATTTTAAAGTTAAAAAAAATCCCCTGAACCTTTGCCTGTAGAAGTGATTGAGCATTCCCAAAGTTGGTTGAATTAACAACTCTAAAAACATACTATAATGCCAGATGCTGCAGCCAGTTGTTGTTGACTATTTAAAAAAAATGTAAATTTGAACACATCCTGACAGTATGATGCTCTCTCACAACTCTAATGTGTCTTACAGAGTTCCAGCTGGGAAATTAAAACTGGAAGACATCTGTCCTTACATCTTTTATTCCAAAATCTGTAAAGGACAGGCTTTTTATCTGACTGGTGAGAGCTTTCTGTTGACAAGATAATTTCTGAGATAATCAATTATCTATCCAATTAAATAGCTTTTTGAATAAATCCCTCTTTTCAGAAAAGGGAACAACTCCTCAGCCTCCCACTAAAATCCTACAAATATCCTCATCAGCTTCCTACAGTCGTACATCCTCTGGGAAGCGCCAGCCTGATTGGGCCTCCTTGTAATTGGGAGCCTAACTTTACCTAATAGCTCCCGCTAAGTAAGAAGCTTACCAGATATCACATGAAAATTAGGGAAGCAAGTTGAATACATACTTTGTGCTGCTCCTGAATGAATATGAATGTCTGTTTAACTTTACTTAATACTTGATGCTGATTCTATTCAACACACACAAAAAAGAAGAAAAAAGCAGCCCTTGATTTTAATGCAGCAGCAACTAGTCCACAAGCACGTAACCACATCAATCCTGCAGAATACTCAGTGAAGTTCAACCTGTGCCTATGCACTCCCAGGACTGGGTTCAACTATTTTCCATTCAAGAAGCAAATCTCACACGGTGAAAGATCACTTCTTTCTGATCCAGGGACCATACAACGGTTGATGCCCTTGGAGGGAGGCAACTGGTCCCTTCTGCCCACTGCGGGACTTGCCCTACAGTGACCACGCTGAAGACAACTGCAATCTGTAAACTCCTAAGGAACACAAGTAATGAGTTAAAGCACTTTGGGAGTGAGATGATGACTTGTAGACACGCCTGCCTATCCAAAACATTCTGTGGTTTTGTAAAACAGTTTTAAGCCCAAAATGGGAATTGTCTTTTTAAAATATAAATACATCTAGATGACTTCTAGTACAAGCCCATAAATGAGAACTGATTGTTCAAAAGAACTTGACAAAGCTCAAACAGATCTGTGTATTTGAAAGTCTGCTTTGTTTATGCTGTCTCCCAGAAAACATCATCTTTGTGAAGTCTTAGTTGCACAAGATTTATTGCACTTCCAACTGCACTGAAAACCATGACAAGGCTTAATTCTGCTCACAGTTGCAGTCCTATACATTCAACATTACTGAACTGCAATTCCTTATCTTTCCCCTGCCTCTAATTAGACTACGTATATTGCAAAACTCTGAGGTTACAAAGACTTTCATTATTTTAGTTTTAATTTTCATATAAAAAACTTCGCTTTTCTGATATATGACTCCTTTCAAAAGCACTTGGACGATTTTACTAAATACAAACCCTGCTAAACATGGTGGTCAATGGTTAGGTTTACCAATTACCTCATTGGTAATTTCAACAGGCAAAGAGCAAACTCAAAGTCAACCAACTGCTACTTTGTTCTATCTCCTCAAAACAGATGAATAAAAGAAAATATTGCTGTGGTAAGCACAAGAGGGTAATATTTGAATTTTAACTGGAACTGGTGAGGTCAAAATGATCTTGGCTTATGTAACCAAGTCGAGTAAGATGGGGTGTGAAATGACATTGGGTGAGCATTACAAGAGCTAATGAACACCAAGGGGGACACAAATTTATGCTGATATTTTGACAGAGAATGTGGAAGACATTAGGTTAGTGACACACTCCTGAGGGAACCATGTCTAAGATCAGAAGTATGAGCTATGAGAATTCATTTCTGAGAATTACTTGAAAAATAAATAAGTAAGCAGCCACAGAAGTCTTGACGACTGGTATACTGAGACTTGTACCTGGTTTGCTACCCTTGGGGAAGAGTTCAAAAAGAGAGATCAACAAACAGTGGATTTGAAAAGCAAAAGTAAGACACAGTGAAAAGAGATGAATAGAAAATCTAGCGGAAAGGAAGAAAAAATGACAAAAAGAAAAAGATGATTCAAATCAGCTACAGAAAAAAGGCAAGTCTTGAACAACATATTTAAACAATCATCAAGACAGATTCATTGAAGCTCTTGGTAGCTAAATGTCATTGTTCTATTTTTAGGTGGCTGGTATTTAACACGAAATACGACCTGTACTAATTGATATTTAACTACTGTATTTAATTTGTAAACATGATATAAGGGAAAAGGCAAGAGAATGCTTTATAAACATTAAGAAGGATGCATCAGTGCCTCGCCAGGCAGGACTGGGTTTAGAGCAGTGGAGAGAGCACAGGGAACCCAGCAGCTCCCTGCGTTGGCAACTCACAGGAGCGCTGTGACAGGCACCTTGCTAACAGCCTGGCAGGGACTCTGAGTCCCTGGGACAAACACCGCACGTGAAACCACCGCGCGCACCAAGACGCTGCTCGTACATTATCTTTTCACCACCCCAGCTGCAATGTGCAGATCAAACCCCACATCTGGAGTACATGAAAAACAGCTACAACTGTGGCGGGACTAGAAAACGTGCCAAAGGAGGACAACTAAGAACAGGCAACCAGCTCACCTGGCCAGACACGTCCCTGCAAGGCCTCCTCCTCGCTGCACGAGCACGGAGCGCGCGGCCGGGGCTCCCTGCAACCACGCGCAGCCCCAGCAGTCGGTGGCGCCGGCTGCAGTTCATGCTCAATAGCTGCTGATGGATTTCCTTCTTCCATGAATCTTCCTAAACGTATTTTGACTTCTGCACAGTTTCAGCATCATTAAATGGGTGAAAATATTTTGCTCTTGCAGATCTCTCTGTAGGTAACATCTGAACGCTATATATATTTTTTAAATAGATAAGCAATTTAACATCTAAGCTGCAACTCTTTTTTTTATTTCTAAATATAACCTAGTTAAAACATGGTGTTCCTACAGCCTATGATGGAAAATTCCTATTAGTATGAAATGCAACATATTGCATGAGAGACAATAACAGCAGCACAGAAACACACACAGAAACCTATTTGTATTTTCTGGTGAGGGAGTATAGAGCTATTGGATGTCGTCCTTACTTATCTTAGGATGAAAGCCTTATTATAAGCTCATTTCAGTTGAGCAAATCTCTCCGGGCTCCCTGCTGAGCAAGGCATTTAAACTTTCAAGCTGAAGGCATTCATTTCGCAGCGCTGCCAGTGGAGGCCGTGGCGCAGAGGCGCCGGCCGCGCGGCAGCTCCGGGCAGGGCTGTGCCGCTGCTCCCCGCGCAGCCGCCGCGGCCACTGCCGCCCGTGGCACAGGCGCCCGCACAGCCACACTGCTCCCTCGCACTTCCAAGGGCTCCTTCGATTCTGGGCACAGAATGAAATGACAAAATACTCCCGGTAACGCATTTCAGATCATTCTGACATGTTTCTGAGCGGAGTTTAGCAGCCAGTGCAGGCACTGGAGAGTCCAGAGACTCTTCTCCAGGTGAAAGCACAAAACACCAGTTCCGACAGGGCTGCACTTACAGAACCACAGCTTCTTCCTTTTCACTAACTATGCTCCCAACATCATCTTCTAATAAAGTTTCTTCATGCTCATCAGCTTACCTAGTGGGTGACTCTCAGACGCGAGACTGGAGTTTAATCACTCCAGTTCACCCTGTTTGACTAATGTGCCCAAAGCAGACACACAAATCAAAGCCCCGCAACACATAGCAAGGCAAAACAAAAAGATATTTTCAGCTCATGTGTCTCTTCAATTCTGCTCAACTGTTGCATCTAGTCATACTCTCAACTACATTCACTAAAAACAACAGAAGTTTATTTTACGAGGGCAGATTTGGATCATCTGTTTCAGAGAAGCCTTTTCTATGATAATACTGAAACAGAGAAAAAAATATATTCAGATTTTTTATCTAAATTCTAAACATCCAGCAAATCTAACAGGGTAATCTGAAAAGCATAGGACTTAAAGGTTGCCATTGAGTTGGTTCTCACATGCTGATTACCTACTGCCACTATCAGCCCCTTTGAAGTTATTCAGTAGTTTATTTTGCTTACAAATACATGAATAAAGGAAAAATAATACATTTGAAGTAACTTCACATCAGTTGCAATTATGAAAACCCACATGTACGAGAAAAAAATTAGAAAAGCCAGCTGTATTTACTGTCCTGCTAAAAATGCAGTGGATAATACCATACCAAAACTTACAGTGCTCGATAACTAGGGAAATTCTGATACAGGATTACATTTGCTTTTATCTTTCTCTAAGTAATATTATCTTCTGCAACTGTAAAGGAACTGCACTATCGCATACATCTCTCTAAAAGAACTGGCACAGCTATAATAAAACCCATCCTTTTCTGCAGCTTGTTCTTTGCAAATCACCCAAATGCTAACATTTGAAGAGAGCCTTTGATTTCTTTTCATGTTGGCACCGTAAGCCCCCTCTTGTTCAATACACACATATCCCTCAACTTCTGTCAAAAGCAGGAACAAATTTCCTAACCAAAACTGAAAAGTCCTTGGCTTTCCAAATGACTATAAATTGCATGGCTAAGTGCATATGGCCACAGGGCTGTCACAGTTACTTTTCTTGACAATTCATCATAGCATACTAATTCTGTAATATCATTACTGTGTCTCTTCTCACTGTACTGATTCAGCTAGTTAATTTAATCAACTAATAATAGATTCAGAAATGGATGCAAAGGGCCCTAGCACTTCAAATTATATTACTAGAGATGCACAGCAGTGAAAGCAATGTATTTTGTACTTGCCATTAAATATAACCTCAATAAATTATATTCTTCTGGTAAGGAGGAAGTCTTCCTTTAAAAGGAGAAGTAAAAATATTTTGTGGTAGTTCAGAATATCACAATAGCACACCAGCATGATAAAGAAAACAGTTTACTTAATACTCAACATAACTTGCAATTGCACTGCATTAATTTGAAGAAAAAACTATAAGCAATTATTTAATAAATTATTCTAATTAGGTTCATTTCAAGGTAAGAAAGCACTGCAGCAAAAGAAAAAAAATATATGTCCGCTATGGAAGCTAAAGACGTATGATTAACTGCAAAGTGAGCCATTTGAACATGGACTATTAATTTTATTACATTTTAATCTTCTCTGAAAATGTCAATGATGATTAAAAACACGATTCTCCAACATCTCAGTCCATTCTGCATAGCATGAAGACTAATACTTTAACTTAATATGATAAACATTAAAAAAGGAACGGCCACGTGACATTTTTGCCTCTAAAATAGTGAGGTTTAAAGCAGTCCCCTATAGACAATGTAGGCAACACGCACAGATACAACACCCCCTTATTTCAAGGAACAAACCCTCACAACCGAAAGGCCATATCCCAATGGAGAGCGTAGGCCAACTTGAACAGAGCCTCAAGTTCCTGGTACTGCCCAAAGCGTTACCAGCTCTCAGCACTGCTGTGAGGTCCATACATCCGTGCATGTCTAGACATAACTGCATCTAAGTAGGTAAGTATGGGAGGCAGCTCTATGCACCATCTAGGCACCAAGGCATAGCGCTGATCATCACTACAATGTTTTTGCTTTCCTGTCTTTACCCGTTGAGGACCACAGCCCTAACAGCCCTTGCTCGAAGGCTGATGTGAGCTATGAGAACGCTGAAAGGAGCGAGGATGCCACGGTGGACACCGGGCACCGTGAGGAAATCACGAGCAGCAGACCTGTTTGCAGCCCCCACGTAGAATTTTCATTTTTAATATTATATCTAGATGAATTGCCAATGTCAATCCAATTACTCTTTTGGGGAGCTCAGAGTGAAGCCAGTGAGACTTTTTACTTACTGAGGCATTTTGCGTGCTGGAACCTGACACGAGAAAATACGTTGCCTGCTGTTAATTTTGGCAAACCTTGGTGAGCAAGGATGATAGAGACTTGTAGACCTACTCTATGGACATGATTCAGGAGGGCAGTGCTTCACACTAAAAACAATTATAGGCCTCCAAAACCCAGTGCATTCTCAGCACCTTCCTGAAACAGGGTGCCTGAATTCCGCCCTGCGTTAAAGCCACATCATTAAAGCCACATCAACTCCTCTCTCTTAAAACACATTTTGCAGACATCACCATATACTTTCTAAGGTGCCCCACGTCAATTGTTACTAAGTATGATTCAAATTATGCTACCTAGCCCAGAAGCAGGACATCTCCTTGAATGCTGTAATGTAAAAGAAAAAAAAAAACAACAAATAATTTTCCTTTCATCAATATACAACAGCTTTGTTCATTACTGAGAAACGTTAGGTGGTGAAGTATTGAGTGCTATGCATTTTACGCTTAAATCAATGTACTGTCTTGCAGTTATGCCACCTAATGTGTTTTTAAGCCATGCGCTACAGAAATCAATGTGGTTCTTATTTGATATTCAGTGTTAAGTTCAGCCTCATAAATTTAGAATTGCACTCGGTTATTTTGATGGTTATGTATTAACCATGTCCTGTAAGTTTTATGATTTTATCCTCAGACCTGCAGTAAATCATGCCAGTTCTACACAAATGGCTTTATTTTTACTGTCCATTTGGAAGAGAGAGAAAAATGATGATTCATTTGACCTATCAAGGAAGAAAAATACAGTATATTCAGATAAATTTCAGAAGGTGTATCAGTAACAAAATTAGCCTCCATAAAATTTAACTGAGTCTTCTCTGAGACAAACTGATTTGCAGCAGATAAATGTGTTTGATATACTTCATCTTCCCAATATATTACACTAGAGCAGGCACAAAACAGTTGATCATTCTTTGTAACACATCTAGTAGGTGCCAGGTTATTGTCTTGAAATAAAATGCTACACTGTAAAGAGTGGTTTGGTTTTTTTCCTTAGAAATTGATACTAATATCCAGAGTTAAAAAAAGGCAGCCTTTTCCCACAAACTCCTAAGCTATTTTAATAATTGGTAATTTTTTCCAGCATTTCTTTTAAACTTCCTAGATACATTTTCTCCTGTACAAGAAGCCAGGAATAAAAAGCACCAGAAAACTGGGGCTCAGGCAAATTTTGACATCATGTTTTTCTTCCAACTTGCAATTCCATCTTTTGCTATGAAAGAAAGTGCAGACTAACAGCCGACATAGGAAGAACATTTTTGCTCCCTTCATTCAGGATGATTTCTCAGTCTTTTACGCTGAATGTGTTCTTAGAACAGTAATACTGGTCCCTCTGAGAACTGCTTTTCTCTTCACACTGTATTTACTCTGGACTAGCAGGCTGAGACTAACTTGTCTTCACAGAACCACCTTGTGACCCGTCCCCGAAAGCCTGAACACAAGAGCCTCACCTGTCACTGAAGCAACAGGCTCCTCTGCCTTGCCCTGCTCCGACAAAGCCCCAGGCCCAGCAAAGGGGAGGCAGGAGGACAGCGTGATGCCCCTTCGTGGGAGAGGACATGAGGATTTGGTCAAAACTCCCCTCTTGTCTCATGTTAAACCCTGAAACTGAAATCATCTACCATTGCCTAAACGTCCAATAGTGGTTAAAGACGGTCCATTTGGGAGATAGTAACATCATGTTACGCAGCATGTAGATTTTTAAAAATGTCAAAATAACTTAAAAATTCAGTGGATAAGAATCATAAGACTCCGTGTTTTTCTCCAGATAGAAACTGAAAACACAGAAAATATTCTGACAATATCTTGAATGCAATCCATGAGAAAAACAATTAAGAAAGCTTTACTTGAGAGCAAGTCATGTCTTCATCAGGCATTTACATCTATGCCTATATAATCACAGCTCAACTGTTCACTCCTGAGCAGAATAAACAAGGTGTTACTTGACATCATCCTGCATCAGTAGGCAGACAGTGCTACACTCATCTGCCCACTGTTTACTCTGTCAAAGTTTCTTGGAATTAAGCCTCACATTTTCTGTAATAAATGCTAAATCTACATTCAGTATAGGCTGTACTTTAATCCTCACCACGTTGCCCCCCACACACGCACATAGTAAGACAGCCAACACACACGAACCACGCAATGTATTTAACTGCTGCCAGACCGCTACGTTTAGTTTTGCATGAGCTGGGATAATCCCGGCAAGTAAGCTGGGTTTATCGGGCCTCACATTTTATACCAACACAATTTTAATTTTGAACCGACTTGCTTTTATTCCTTATATTAAGGAATACCGAATGACTGTACCCAGGTCTAAGCTGGATGAGTTAAGCATCTTAAGTAAGGCCACTCGTATGCTGCCTCATTTAGAGTAAGGCAATCAGAATTTATTCTGTTTCACATATGGAACCCTTGCCTGTGCACTGAGATAACAGCAATGCATGTGTCTTGGAGCAGGGTTTTTTTTTTTTTTTTCAGTACAACTTCTATCAGGCAGAACTGCAAAATCCTGTGGTAGGAAAAGGTACAAAATTAAGAGTATTCTAAAGTCACCATGAAGCTGAAATACAGTTTATATTGTGCATTACTAAAATGTTACTGCATTTGATTTTTCATGATTCTGGTAAGAAACAGTCATCACCCAGATACTAGTAATAAAAAAAATAAAAAATTACTCCTGGAGGCAGGATCTTCCTGCTACAGAAGACATGCAAGTTCAGGGAGGTCTGGAGTTTCATGGTTTATAGATGGTTTCTTTCCTTTCATAACACTCAAAGACTATCAAGTGCAGTGTGCACGCAGAGAAACAACAACAACAAAAAATTGTCAGAAAGGGCAAACGACGAACAAGAAATGAAATGACATTCCAATTAGTTCTGGGAGAATTTCCTCTATTTACAATGGTGCTTCTATTCTTGTGCAGTGTTTACTTTTTTTCAAAACACAACAGCACGCTGGCAAGCCAAGTAGGTGTTCTTATATTCTGATTTTTTACTTCAGTCTTGATTTTCTCTGCACAAACCACATACAGACTTACCTTTTGATAGCTGGAAGACAGAAATTTTTATAATATAACAGAAGAAAAAGGAGAGGGAATTAAAAAGCATGTTACATACATACTGAATCTCTTCTAATCAGAAACAATTTTATTTCTAGTATGTGATAAGCTGTACGAGTCCACTGCCACAGTAATTTCTGGAAAGGCTTCCCTAGGACGAGGCCAACTCAGTTAAACAACAGGATTCTGAGCTATGAGACATTTCTATTTTAAATATGTCATCTTAGGTTGACAGCTAAAGTCAACGCCCAGCAAAAATTTGCTGGATATCAAGAGAGAAACAAGGCCAAGAGAGAGGGTCTAGCATACAGGAACATAACTTGACTAAAATGTTACCCTAGAGTCTACTTCTGCCCGACTCCTTTGGCAGGGAAGCTGGAGGGCAGGTTTCACACGCTCTGAACAACCCAAAGGAGAGCACATTCCTGAATGATAAAGAGACAATCTGTACATTAGTTGTCCTATTTTGGTATTTTGTCAGGGGAAAAAAAAATCTTAACCAAACTCCCCAAAAATGCTGAATAATGTAGCAAATTACTGGCAAAACGTGAAACCAAACTCCCTAGGACAGGACAGGGCTGGAGCAGATGAACGTGAGGACTTTTGAGGAGCAGGGCAATACAAGGCAGAGCACATACCTGCTGGAGAGAGGACCCGTGGAAACGATTCTCCACCCTCACACCCATGTGTCACACTCCTCACACACCTCCTTAGCAGCACCCATCATCTTTTTTGGAAATGTCGGGGGAGTCAGACCCCAAAAGGAGAAGGGGGAAAAATACAAGCAGGAATCATGGCGCTCTCCATAAACTAGCAGGAGAGACCAGGAAGGTGCTTGGCAAACATCATCCTAGGGCCTCTCTTATCATATCCCCCGAAGGAGGGAAGGGAAAAGCCTCTGGTGCCACCAGAGCTGCCACATTCAGCGCTCAGTCATGGCAGAGCAGCACCAGGAGGCTCTGGCTCCTGCCAGCATCCTTGCTTCTGGAGCTGGACACTCTCCTAACTGAAGCATTTATCATGTATATTTACATATTCAAGCTCGACAAGCCTGTTGTTCCTATCCATACCAGTTCCCTATATATGCCTTTTTAATCACTGCTTCTCCCTGGGAGCTGTGCTTTAATCTGTCTTTATTTATTTATTTTTTCCCTAAAATGTTTTTCCTGCCTACCACGGGAAAAGATTTTCCAGCAGCCATTAGCTACAGCCATTTTCACATCGCATTTTAACAAGCTATAAAAGCAGAACAACATGCCAATTACATGAAATAAATAAAATGAGTGGGTACAAGATGGCTAAGAAAACCTCTTGCACCGCATATATTTGTGAGTGTATTAGGGTTTCACTAATGCATTTATAATCCTGCAGAACAGTCTGGCACATCTGCATCTTCCGTACTACAGAACGGCAAAGATGATACAATCCTCAGAGAATTTCTATTTGAAATAATTTTAGCTCTGTTTTATGTATACCAAAGAAGCTGCCAGTCAATCTGATCTTCAAACATGCTGAATTCCACAGAGGGAGCCCGGGTAAACTGCAGACTGTTCACCTAAATACATTTATTTTAGCAACATGAAAACGAGTTGCTGTATTTGGCTAATAATACATTGCACATTTGGAACTTTGTTAAATACCTTAATTGTGTAGCAGAGAATAAGGCAGTTAATTTTCATGGAAGGACACAGAGGTGAAATTTTTTGTCTACATCTCAGAACAAAGTAAGTAAATTCACTGAACATATGGCTTATTAAATTTAATAGTTCCTTTCCAAGATGATTCTGATTGCCATGTTTTGAAAGATAGAAATTAAAAAAATTTTTTGGATATTTGCCGTTAAGCAGATATGCCATCTGGCTCCTTGCATGAAAAGAAACTCAACACTCGGATGACTATTTTTCTCACTGAGATTTAGTCGACCGTAGTTCTAATACATCGATTACCTCCATCTGACATCACACACTGAACCTACTTCCTACATTTTTCCCAAGAACCCACAACCTGCATGCACGCACAACGCGATGCAGCACGCGGGAAGCGTAAGGAAGCCCCATCCGCTCGCGCATCACCGTCCCACACTGTTCGTGGCACCGTCTTATTCACGTAACCACGTTGCATTTTCACTTAAGTTTTAAGGAGACAGGTGCAAAAAGTGTAGCACTCCAAACAGGCCTTAGCATTTCTGCCACAAAATACTCCAACTAAGCAGTATTAAAAGTAAGAGAAAATCAAAAGGAAAGTCTCCCTCAAATTTCGCTGTAAAAATATGTATCACAAGATGCTGGACTGAACAGATCGCACAGGAGCTCTGTACATCGTGAACAAGTATACTCCTCACAGCATGCCAAATTTATGTAATTTGCATATTTTATTTCAAAGCCTCAGAAGTCCCTCTCATTTTTCCCATCTAGTAATTTTCTAGGGAAATCTTGTTCCCCGTGGCCTTCAATGCAACACAGGCAGTAACTCACCTCTGCCCGAAGCGCAACGATCTTATTTCATTCTCACTGATAACCGTATAGATTTTGCATCTGCTTGCCAAGGCAGGGAGCATCTCTGCTGAAGCCCGTGTGAGGCAGCAGGGCGGACCAGGAGCAGCGATCGATGCCCCGCTGGCTCCAGCCGGACCCGCGCAGGCTCCTGCAGAAACCCGACCTGCTTGGGGTGCCGCTCGCCAAGGGAGCGGCGCTGCTGCAACCCCTCCCGGGGACATATTATGTTCAGCTCCATACGAACGAGCAGAACAAAACTAAACCCTGCAGTCCAGGGGCGGCACAGGAAACCACAAGTGAAAAACCCACAAACAGAAAAAGCAGCCTTCATCATTCAAATCCTATGTATGCCACAGAGCTGATTTATTGCTACAATACCTTTCTTTGCATAGTCTTTTATGGTATTAATCAAAGCTGCACTTGAGTCAGGATTAACTCCTAACTCATGCACCACTCAAACAGTAATATCTCTATCTGCTGCTGCCCTTTTGCACTTGGTTGCCACCCCACGGCGCAACAGCACAAGGTAAGGCTTCCTTTCCACACAATATTGGAGCTTTCCACAGGTTACAGGGGGTGTAATCAGGTCAAAAACAATGGAGCTCTGGCTATTTTCAATTTTGCATTTAAGGCTCCTGCCACACAGAACAAAAGCACAAGAGGAGGCCAGCTGAATCCCTGAATAGATACATGCTAAGCAAGACACAGCCGATATCCACCTGTCTTCAACATGGACCCAAGTGCTATAAAAGACTGCACTGCTTGCAGTGGTTTAGAAGCATTTTGTAACATCATGGACCTGCTAGCAGCATAACCAGCAATAACATAACATTGCTAAGTATAAGTACATAAATAATACATAAGCATGAAGGGGCCAAAGGAGATGCGCAAGGAGTACAATCTAGAAGATAAGAATAATGGCTGCACAATGAGCAGGGAAGAGGTCTGCAGGTACCTCATCATAACATTAAGATACACAACATCAGCAGCATATGAGATCGTGCCTTTCTGGGGGGGAAGGAGAATCAGAAGCCTAAAAACACCAAGAATGCATGAGTAAAAGCCGACAAGTACAAGTACCTGCTGTGGTGCAGGGGGCACTCACACTGTCCCCCTCACAGGGCCTGTGGCACCGTCCGCAAGCTGGTGGGGTGTCCGTGCACAGCAGCTCTGGGGCCAAGCAGAGTCCTGGGCGACGAGTAAGGGCTACTTGCTTCTTGGAATGAGCACCAAGCACTTAAAAACTTGCTTTGAAGGGTCAAACTGGCTTCACCTGTTACATAATGTATCTCAGCTGCAACTCACCTTCAGCACAGGAAGCCCTGGTGCAAGTAATTAGCCCAGAATCACCTGAAGATGATGATGGTCACCCAAAAACAGCACCAGGCAACTTAGCTCCAAGCAGTACAAACCATGAGGGAACCTGCCATCTAATGCAAAAGGAAGAAAAACTAAAATGAAAAAAGGTGTGCCTGCCCATGCAGGAGCTTTATGTGCAGCTGTGGGGTCCACCAAGGGGCTGAGCAATCGTGTAGCCCCACAAAAGCTCATGAGCCCCAAGAATCCAGCACAGAGCGTCAATGCACCGCCCTGCACATGGCCTTCAGAGCTAAAGAAATGACCATGAGATCAGTCATGTTTCCAAACACTTCATTCGGACTATAGATCAGCCCTCGAGCACACAGCAAACGCAAGCCGTGATCTCGCTGCTGCTAAATGAGGAGCACTTTGTAAAGACTTGGTATTAGCTCTTTAATAACAGCAGCCAAAATTAACTTACTGAATGGTATTAATTTGTCTGGAAAAGTCTCGTACAAAATAATAATTCCCTTACTGATTTTTACTTTGGAATAATATCACAACAAAAGTCTTTATAAAATTCAATTGTCTTTTTTTTTTTGTCTGTCATATTCTGGAAACTATTTAAAACTATTTAAAAGCCAACTGAAATATTTAAAATACTTTAAATTTTTAATATTGCAAGTTTTTAAAACTGTTTAAAAGCCAAATCAAATATTTTGAAACTACTAGAACTCATTTTAGAAAAAGGTCCCATTTTATATTTCCTAGATCAATTACTAATTTTTGTGCACATTTAAGAGTAGCATGGCCTATGCATTAGTAAACTCTCCACTGCTTGCACTATGTTTATTCTAGCATCCCAATCCACAACTACCACACTTTATGAGGATTGCTATAAATTCACAATCTTTACACATTCAATCCTTTTCCCCATTAAATACTCCATTGAAATTATTATAGTAAAGTTGGTCTCTGGTTATTTCTCAAAATTTCTCTTTTAAAAAATGTAGCCTTAAAGATCAAATGAAATGGGAGAATTTTATTCTAGTTTACTGCAAAATTCCTGGGTACACTAAGGTTTACTGGACTTCATTATGACATACTGTGGTTATGATGCACTTAACTTACATAGATGTGAAATGTGACTTCTGTAATTACAGAAAGCATGTATTGAAAAATTTGATAAACTGCCATGATCACTATGAATATGAATATACCCTTTACTTCCTATTTTCAATATGCTATTAGAAACATGCAACTTATGTCTATACTGATAAAATGCAGTAAGTTACTTTTTAAAGCTAACAGTGTAATAATTGTAATTATTTTTTTCTAATGTACAACATGCTTGTATCATTTCATTCATCCTGCTTGGTGTGCATGTTAAACTGTATGTGAAGACTTGGCACTAACTCCTGGTTTCTGCACAAAGCCACTGCAGTATTAACTTCTGATCTCAGTTATTGACTCCTGATTATTTTTACATCAGATCCTTCTACCATCTATGCCAATAAATATCTTATAAAATGAAAAGTTTGTGAACTGAGTATGGTGAACTGAGTATTTTTATGCTCCTCGCGCTCACTGACGCACTTCACAGTGCCAGCTCGCATATATTGCACAGCACTTGTCTAGTGGTCTAAAACAGACTCATGAAAGTACTGGATGTCTTCAGCTCTATGTCTAGTCTAATTTCAAAGTCACTGCCTTGTTCTCTTCTCTCCTCTTGCACAAGTTGGTACATCTTTATAATACCTTCCAAATAATTTATCACATAGTAAAGATTTTAAAAAATCATTATCCTTTTGATCTAAAAATCCTTATATTTCAACTTTAATATGTTCTTTTGAGAGGATCTTTCTGGAGAAGTTGCCACGTATGGTCTATTCCTGTGAGACACCAACAGCAGAGCTCAAGTAAGACTTTAGGAGCTTCAAACCACATTTAAAATTGTTTGAAAAGTTTTGTTTGTAAAGAAAAAACTCCACTACTTTCATGATAAGAAAAATGAGAATACTACTGCAACACATATCACACAAGACTAAAAGAATGGAAACACGTAAAAACAATATTTGAAAGCATCAAATTTTACCAGCACGGATATAAGCTGAAACATAGCTAACTCGTTCTTTCATGAACTAGAGTCAAACAAGCAGGGATAAAAATAAATATATTGATCTCTTCAGATCATTTTCCTAAGATGGTCATTATTTCTGCAAGATGATCTGTTCCTCCATCATTTTCACCATGCAAGGAACTCTCAGCAGATAGGGGAAAAAAAAATACCCCTCACTTTGTACCTTCATCCCATAATGTGCTACTTTCTAAAACGCACTCTGAAGCCATCACATGTCAAACAGTACTAGGAGATTATTTGGAACCATATTAAAGTCTTAAGCTCAAGGCACTATATTGTATTAAAAAAAGCAGGACAGGAGAATATATGTTCTTTCAGGCAAATACTAGCAAATGGCATAATATTTTTACCAAGTGAGAAAATAATAGGAGAAATATATGGAGAAAAAGAGTAACAGCAAATGAAATATATAAAAGAAACATTTGATCTAAATCATTAGGGGATTGACCTAAACTGCAAAAGACAAACAGCTACCTGGTCTCTCCCCTATGAAGATTATTGTGTATAACTATTAATGTTAATAATGATGCCAGTGAAATTCCTAGAACTATAAGGCAAAGGAATTTCCAAATCCTCCCCTGCTTCAGCACCCTAGTTCAAATACCACAGTACTGACTGCTCCCTAAATATTTCCTCAGGGTCTTGATCAAAACAGCTGTACTGAGGATAAAAGAGAAAATACTTATTATTAATCTCTGGTTATAGGTCAGCTTTCTAACATTTATCGTAAGTATCGTATTTATCCTTTCCTCCTAAGAGACATAAACAAATCATAGTTGTAATCACACCATGCTGCCTTAATCTGTAAAGGTATCTATCCAAGTAACACATAATAAACAAACTCACTCCCTCCTCCTTCTCTCCCCGCTCCAATCTGAAAACATAGGAAAAGGTCTTGGTTTAAAGTCATAAAATGCAAATGCTCATTTAGAAAGATTAGAAGGTATTCCGTGACCTGAGGGACTCCAGGCTGTGCTCCATTGCGTATACAAGGCACATACAATTTCCAAGTATTATTGATCCAAAAATAGGAAGTCCACCAGTGAGAGGACAATGAGTCCTAATTGAATAAGATAGAGAATAGGCTGCGTGGTGTGTGAGCTCCAAAAACACACTCTTCATCTGTATATATTTATCTGAACATAATCATCTTTAAATATTGTTAGGAAAGTAAAACTGTAGGTCAATAAATAAAATAACTACAAGAATAAAGAGTAAAAATAACAGTAAGAGGGAATCAGTAACTATCTAGAAAATGGTTTCACAGCCATGGCAAATTCATCTGGATGGTAGGGACTTTGAGCCCAGGGACGGAGTGAGAGGATCGGGCAGGAAATATTTGTTATTTTATTCTTTATTCAATTCAGAGAACTACACAAAGGAAGGAAATGAACTGCATTATTTACATACATTATTAGTTTTAGAAGTAATTAATGCATAAAGAAGAGAAGGCTCCATGCATCCTAGTGTGATGTTCCGTGACATCTAGTTGGACTCTTCTTTCCTTCATGTTTTTTTCTTGCAACTATTTTGTTATCACCTACTCTTATATTTATACTGCTGAGAGAAGCTGTAACCTCAGATTTGACCTAATCTTTCTGGTCTCCATCTTTTTTCTCTTCACTGTACAAAACTGTGCAGAGAACTACTTTACTACAACCTTTACTCGTGTTGTTTTCCTTCATATCAAAAAAAGGAAAGACAGCTGTCACAGAAACTCCACTCCGTTATATAATCACATCTATTTCCCTGTTTTTTTGTCTTCCTAGTAACACTGTCTAATCTAACTTCAAGCTGTAGTGTTCTGTGGCACATACAAATATAGCATGCCAGTCCTTTTAAAAGAAATGCTTCTTTGGAAAAAATATTCTAACATGCAAAAAAAGAAAACCTTTGCTATAATTCATCTTACTGAAAGTTTACTAAATAGAAATTTTATATAGTAAACTGATAAACTCATTTTTTATCTAGTACAACTCAAAAAACAAGGGAAAAGAAAGAGATTATTTCCCCCAGGAATCATGATTACTCATTCTTACAGCTCATCATCTGATGAAACAGAAGCTCTATTTTCACTCTCAAACACTAATTTGCTGTTGAGAAAAGTCCCTTAACCATTTGTGTGAAAAAATCCAACTGCTACCTTTCAATATTTCTGAATGACAGTCATGGCTCTAAGCAAAACAAATGATGCTCACATATTGTGTCTTGCCTACAGGCATGTTGTTGTAATTGAATGATATTATGCCTTCCTGCAAGATGGTATCTCAGTTTCAATAGGGCAAACATGGCAAGCAAGTATCAGTTTCCATTGGCATCTTGAACTTCCTGGCAACTACAGTTTCATCAGCTCAAAGTTTCTCCTCTCATATCAGTAATACCCTACTGGAAAGCCTAAAAATAGCTTGAACAGATATTTAAGAGCTTCAGAATCGTTTTCCTGAATTGCTGCTTAGGTTAAAATCTGGCCCATAAGGATGTCATCTGAAGGTCTTCCATACCAGAATGCTTCCTAATATTTTACAAATAAAAATATGGTGATCTCCTTTAAATCTATAGGAGAAGAAACCTAATTAGTTCGTAAGTTCATTTTGCTCTCATGAAAGGCTGCATTGTACATTTAGGAGCACGCAGAAAATACTGGAGAGGAAGGTATAAAAATGAGCTGAGTCTAAACACTGTCTCAAACGTGCATACAAGAAGAAGCAAAGTTTCCTAGTCTAGGGCCCAGCTTGTGCCAAGCTCTCTCGACTCCGCAAACCCAGATAATCGCGACGCAAACACAGCCCTAGATGGACAGACAGTGACACAAGCACAACCTCCTAAGGCTGCCAAGCATGTCTAGGAAAGGGACCTTGAACTGGATGCCTTGTACAGCCACCACCAAGTGCATCAGACAGTTCTTTTTGAAGTAGCTATTTCTTGCTTTAACATTCTTCACAGAAACCTCTTTTGCTACCAGCAGCTACCAGCTGCTGCTTCGTGGTAGGAAGCATCAAGAAACTTGAGGTGATTTTCCCAATTGGTGTTATAAGTGATACACAGCGTGTGCAACTACAGTGGATGTTTTTCCTTGGGAGCATTTACCAAGCCTCAACCAAGCAGATAACCAGCCAAGTCCCTTTTCAGGATTGAGCTCAAGCCACTGCTCCGGTTCCTGGAAGCCCCAGTACCCGACAAACGGGACGTGCACATCAGGCAGACTCTGCTGCTGGTCCTGCACATGATGCTCCACGTGGCCACCTTCCCTAGCCATTATTCTACCTAAGTCAAGTTGGAAACAATACATCTCCTAAGATGTACAAGGCGGAAGACCACAGCAATGGCACCCTCTGGTGACAGACGGTAACAAACCATCATGAGATAAAATATAAAGCCTAGAAAAAATGTTCAAAAGAGTTTCCTGTAACCTATATTACAAAGAATGCATTCCTGTAGAAAGACACAAAATGTCAATTGGTAATTTTAAGAACAATTTTAATTATTCTTCCCTAGCACTCAATGTTGCTGAAAATTTTTTCAAAATACTTCAATTTTTCCATTGGCCTTTGAAGGCTTTGCTTGTAGTCTCATGTCCTTTAGTCATCAGTGAGATAAACTATAAAATGAAAAAAAAGTTCCCTTTTATTTTTATCATGATTAGTATTTAGTATTCACACATGGCTAAGATTTCAGCATAGTCTCTCTAGTGCTACCAGCAGTTTAAGAGATTGAAGAACATGAGAGGTGTGTGAACCACAGGCAGGTGCCTTGGAAGCAGACAGGCAACTGCCTATGGCAAAT
Organism: Nothoprocta pentlandii; assembly: GCA_013398315.1. NCBI lineage: Eukaryota > Metazoa > Chordata > Aves > Tinamiformes > Tinamidae > Nothoprocta > Nothoprocta pentlandii. The sequence goes on from VZSG01000083.1 coordinate 442,935, forward strand.
CTTGAACCTGATCTGAGAGGCAGGACCTCAGTCTTGTTGAAGCACTGCAATCATCTCTGTAGCTTCTTAAAGCAACCGTGTCCGAGGGTCAGCAATACACAAAGATTCAGTTGAACGGATATATAAAAGTACTTTTCTTATCAATAACAAGAAACTGTCTACCAGCCAAAGCAAGAAGCCTAATCTCACTGTCATAAAAGGCTTAAAAGCTTAAATTAAGCAGAAATTTGTCTTGAATCCATGTTAGATCCAGTGAAATTAAAAGCGAAGAAAACAGTGTTTTCTAAAATGCTCTTACAGTATCTAAAATAACGAATCCAATTCTGCAGGACCTTCTGAAAAAAAAGTTGCAGAAAAATCATGCGTAAACATAGATAAAATGGGTAAATATAGATAAACATCTTTCTGAATTATATTGCCTTTCCTATGATACACGGCATAGAACTCATTGCATGTTTACATCATTTTTTGCTTAAGAGCTACATAAAAATATATTTTATTTTTAATAAGAGCAATGTAATAAAAGAATTACAGAATTATTTGATTTTCAACAAGTTGTTTAATATAAACACAGAAGTTTTGGCACCAAGAGAGCTTATGCATAATTTTCCTATGCATTTTCTATCTAATGATCACATAGGTTTGAATGAAATGTTATATAAAAATATGACCTTAGCAATCATATCAGATAGATGGTCTTAGACAAGTCATCAGATTACTTGAAACGGACAGCAAGTAGAGTGTAATCAAGAAACATACCAAATGAAATATTTAGAAACAACATTAATACTTAAAGAGCCATATGTGTGTGGGAATATACACGTATTGCAAACTGGCAATCAGTGCACATGCGCATAGAGGTCATTGGATAGACCAAGACACAGACCAAACTGCTAAGTGAACGTTTCACTAGAAAACGTAGTATGTACCTTGACCTAATTAGGTACTAATCAGTGAAATATGCAAGTGCTTGCAATTACTAAGATAACTAATGGTGAAATATGTGCTACATGAGCAAACGTGCCCAAAAAAGCCTGTGGTAAAATTTCACAGCCTTATGGAAGAGAAGACATAAGCGAAATAAATTCAGTGGAGGCCTTCTTGGGACATGGACTTCCATTTACAAGGCAAATATAAAACACACACAATCCACTGTGATGGATTTTGTTAAAGAACACGCACAGCCAAACCTTCCTAAGGTTTATCGCTCATCAGCTACTTCTAACGGATTCATTACCAAGCTGGATTAACTTTATCAGATACACATTTTTGCTAAGGAAAAAGTATAAAAGGCATTATTCTAATTCAGATATACTTTCAACAAAGGCACTGTTGCTTGCTTCCTTAGGTCACCTATGTCATCTAAGCCTGCTTTATTAAAACTAGTAATTGGCAAACTGAATAATGTGCTGTATTTAAGTTCTGTGAAATACAGTTTAATTTTCCTCTTCTAGATGGAAGCTCTTATAATTAAAATATTAACTGAAAAAAAAATGATGGTTATTTTGAGATAGGTTTTTCAGAGAGCTCTCCAGGTAGCACTCTGCACGTGATGCTTTCGAGACACTCCCCGCTGAAATTCTTTCTTCAGCTATTCCAGGCAAAGGGAAACTAAGAGATTAGAGGCACAAGGAACCTCAAGAGATTATAACCCCATGTGCCGCAGTATTTCCCAGGTGGCCTAATTCATCAGCATGTATTTCTGATTTTCCTCAGTTCCCTGGCTAGATACTGGATTCCATTTCCCATGCTTCAATATCTGGTTTCCTTGGTTCATGTAAATACTGCTGGTGGTTTTCACAAAATCCAGACAGATCATGTTTAAGAAGCAAACAGCAAAAGAAGCAAGAAGCAGCTTCATCTAGATCCTGGTATACGACATGTGGACAGAAAACAAGAAACTCAGGACCTAGGAGGCAGAAGATGACATTTACTGTGGCAGAGGTACCAACTTCAGTGACATTGCACGAATGGGACAATTGGTAAGTTTACAGACTGAAGCCTTGGCTCAAAGGAATAGGCAACACCACAGACACCTACAGTCTAAGTCCTCAAAATAGCCATGCCTAACAGACTAGAATTTTTTCACACTCCACCATTTCATGTACAATCTAGGGGGCTAGAAACACACACATATATAAACATAGAACACTTAGATGCTGCTGTACAACTCTTTGGTCAACACCGGCCTGAAAATCAATCTAATGGTTCCTGAATTGCAAAATTCCAGTTAAAAGCAACTCAACTTCATAAGGCATTATTTTATCCTTTCTAGGGCATCAACAACACCTGCACAGTATTTATCCAGCTATTTTGTCATTCCTGCACGTTTACCACGACTTTTTACTTCACTTGCCATCCCGCAGACTGTACTAGTGGGTCAATGAGTTATTATTTTTATATATGAAATGAGTAATTATTATTACAATTGTAACAAACACGGAGTTTTATATACTGTCATGTCACATCCCTATCTTGCACAAGGTGTTAAGGTTTACAAGTATTGTACGTCCTTGTTTGTCCTTAATCCCACAATTCATCTCACCACCACATCAGCCCCGAATCCCAATCTATCTCCTCCTGCACTGGATGCACAAACCATTTACCTGGACTAAACTCGCGTTAATGAGTAGCAAGTCTTTAAGTCACTCCCGCTAGTCAATTCCCTCATTAAGGAACTGCTTCCTATCTCAAGTGCCCTCAGGATTTGAGAGCATATCAAAATTGAATCCTCTTAAGTAACAGAGCTTTGATACTATGCTTAATGACTTTTTAAATTTGTCATTTTCCAAGTACTTGAGAAGCTTTCCTAAAGAAGAGACGGAGCATGCCTGAGCACAGGCTAGCCTCCCTAGCACCTCCTCAAGCAGCGAGCTAACGTGTGACGTACAGGATGCCATTTTCAGAGTAGGTGACATTTCATTTAACTCCCAGAATTCCCCCTTGGACCATCTGGACACCTTCGCAGCCATGAACAGATCACGCAGTTGTAGAACTCTTCCTCTCTCCTCTCGCAGATCTGTGTCCTTCTGCTTCCCAACTACCCGGATAGATCTACAGGACAGGATGGTATCGCTTTCCCTGATCATACTAAGAGTTGAAATCAGCAGTCTTACAAACCACACTCCATGTACAGCGCCCCTGCTACTCCTTGCACAGAAAACAAATGGGATTTACTAGCTCACAACGGGTAAGATATTTTATCATTTTTTCTAGCTCACTAGAGAGTTCCCAGGTCTGCTCCAACTGCATGCTCACTGTTCACCCCTTACAGCAACACACGTACTTCCCATAGGCCAAAGTATTAAAGGGATTATTTTGGTTTCATGGCCTTTAAAAAGTTTAATGAAGAACCTTGTTATTGTCTTATCCAAAAATAATTCTGTCATCAGCTAGAATAAAACCTGCACATTGGTCTTATTCACAAACATCCATACAGATAGCACAAAATCAAAATCTGCTGAATAGCATCACAGTTTCACCATAGCCCTTTCTGAAAATTTTCAGGTGTGAAATAAAAAGTCTGTGACTCAACACTCTCCTGCAAAAATCCCAGCTTATGGATTATCCAGTGACATAAAATTGAAACAATACTGAAATATAAGATCAGTGTGAACTCTAGGTTTGAATTTTTTCAACATTTATCTTATATATGGTAATAGCATTTTCAAACTTACTGTACGAAACCACCACTGAAAGCTTCACAGTACAGAAAAAAGCGTTTGCTATTTATAAGACTAATGAGAAGCACAAAACACAAATGCAGAAAAAAAGAAATATCTTATAAAAAGGGACTAGAGCCCTGCCAGAACCTGATCAGCATCTAAGCTCAACTCTGTATCCAATAGGAAAGAAGTCAGGATAAATGATGGTAAAAGCTGCCTTTGGAGAATTTTCCATTATGCTTTGAAATAATTAGTTTTCATTTAATACATGGCAGTGGGAAGCCCACCTTCAGGAACCCTCTTGTATATTCATTTACTTCATATATATGAGTCTCCAGAAAAATTGTCTCTGCAAAGCTAGCACATGACGTGAAAGCTGAGCAGTATTTCTAATGTTTCATTTGGTGCTCTTTTGGACATAGCATTTGAAGACATTCATACACGTAAAATCTCACAACTGGACATAAAGAGTCCACTAACAATTTGATGACAGATTTACTCTTATATATTCACATTATTGAGCCTCAAAAAGATCATGAGAGAAACGGCAGGAAAGGTATGATATGAATTTAGAGCCTAATCCAATGTAAATTACCAGGGCTGTAGATACAGAAGCGCTGCCTTTCACACTGGATCCTCAGTAAGCTGTTTTGATAGGAAGAATTTTAGCATGCAAAGGAAAAGAGTGAATTTAAAATGAAGTTTACATTATTTCAGTTTATCTATAAGCATTTCAAAACCTGCTAAGATTGGCACAACTCTCATTTAAAGTAGATCATATGAAATGAAAAAGTGAAAAAAACCATCATGAGCTTTATAATGGATTTGAATGAGCACAAATACTGAAAATCATATTGGTAGACAGATCTATAGCAATTAAATCTTGTTGGGGTTATTCAGAGACGTACTAAAAGTGACAAAAGTGGCAAAATAGTTATTAATATAAATTGAGGGTTTTTTTTGAAAGGCAATGATATAATCTGTGATTAGCATCTCAGTATTAAAAAACATAAGCACCCTTTGGAGTTTACATATTTTTTCAACTCACAGTAGTTAAACAGTGTTTGGGGGAGGGAAAAGGGACTTTAAATAAATACAGTGAAATCCACACATCCCGAGCACCCCACTAATATTGCCAGGCATAAACGGATAAAATCTCATCTTAAGAAATATCTTGCTTTATGGCAGTATCTCTTGCGGATCTGAATGTGTACCAAAGAGAGGATTTCTCTTGAAGCCTGGATCCTTGTTACTTCCTTTTCAAGAGGAATACCTGTCAGCTTATTGATTTGCTTGGGAAGGATGCAGTGTTTATGATGTAGGAAACCACTGCTGGGCACAAGCGTGAGAAATTAATGACGGCTCTGGAAGTGTCCACACTGCAGCGCTCAACCAGTGGGCATCTGTCAACCTCTATCATAGTACATCCCAAAGTTCATAAAAATCAGTGATGTGAAAAAGAATTGATTTTTGAGCTAGCCAAGATTTGTCAAAGAAGAAGAATAAAGAGTTTACTGAAGTTAACACTGCCGCATATGTGAGAGTTGCTTCATACTTGTGTGATTATTTTTCAACCAAGCACACAGAAACTGTTATCAGGAAAGCCTTGCTAAACAAAAATGGATATAATATATTTCTTTCTTGTGTGCTGTTTTATCATGCCCTTTTTTCATTTATTAACACCACAGTTTGAAAAATTACCTCTTCAAAATGCAATCACTGTACTTTTAGTTGCTCAATAATTCACATATTTATAAGGAGGACAAGGAAATGCAAACCAAGTCATTTTTTCATTAGTGACCACAACACCATATAGGTAGGTCCTGAGATTAAATTCTCTCTCCAACAAAAGGCACAGAACGTTTACTGAAATAGAGACTAAGTGCCAGTCACATTCAGTGAATTCAAGACACCAAAATCCATCTCAATTGTTCCATAAAATCAGAGTTTCAGTAGTCCATTTTTTTATTTGAAATAATGCCTTATCAAAACCCTGCTGAAGCTGATGGAAGTTGTCATAATTTTCAGTGGTATTAAGAAAAAAAAAGTTACCAGTCACTGATTTTTTTTCCTCAAAAAAATACTTGCTACCTCATCTCCACCATTATTAATGAGTCTACATTTCCTGTCTGGCTTTGAAGAAGAAATGTATCCTGCTATTTCTATGGAGGGGAGATAATACTTGAAGTTCCAATATAAAACACACACACAAAAAAGGACACTGTGGTAAACAAAATCAATTGCAAGTTTCTGTATATATTCAATTTTCCACTGTCTGCCTTAACAACCACTTGCTTGGGTTCCTGGCACGTTGGCTTTGTTTAAACTGAGACACTGTCTGCGGGTGTGAGGCGGCGCCTAAAATAAACCTGAAAAAAATTATCTTCTGAGAGGCACCTGAAGGTCTGGAGCATACTAACACACCCGAAATGCAGTTTGCTCACAGGGAGCTTCTTACCCTGGTTGGTATCAGGTATACCTGAACATCATCCATTGATGGTACAGGGTCAGCAAAATTCCTCTCCACTTTTCAAAATGGAAAATATTGGAACGCATCGCTCGCTTAGGTAATATTTAATTAAGTCAAGTTCTCAGTTGCCAGTGAAGTTCAACACTACTGGACAAATTACAGCGAATATATCTTAGCCATCTGTTTTCCTTTGACAAGACGTGGCGCAGAATCTACCTCTATTATTTTGAGAAATAATTGAAACTTGGGTGTTGTGTCCTAAGTGATTTGCTTTCTAAACACACCCATACTTACCAGTAGACAAATACCACAGTAATATTTTTACAGAACTTCAAAAACTCTTAAAAACCCATAAAGAAATCAGTGTCAATGTAATATATTAATCCCACTGTTGTATTTACTAGCATACTGAAAACTGCTAATACAACATTATGCTGTATGTTAATCACATACGACAAATTATTTTCTTCTGTGAAGCTGTCCGTGCTTTCCATCATCCATTTTAACGCAATCTTCTATAAGCACAAGCTCATGTAAAGGATTATTGCCAGGGAAGTAAATTTTGATATCAAGCCATCTATGTTATGCAACATTAGAGTTTCCTGCAAGATTAGAGTTTCCTGATATTGGTGCCAAAAATAAAGCGCAGTTTTAAGTCAAAGAAGAGAAAGAAAAGTGGAAAAAGAATAATTTAAAAGCATATGCATGTATTTTAAGTATGATTACACACTTATGCATGGGATTTAGGATAATATAGAAACAAAGAGTCCTACCATTCTCCTCGTCGGACTTATTTTCGTTGTCGGAGTCGGTGAGGGTGAGGGCCGAGTTCTCCCGACTGGAGAGGCCAGAGCTGCGCCGGGACTTCATGCCCCTGCCCCAGAGGCGGATGGCGTGCTCGGGGGACATGCCGCCCTCCGTGTCCGAGTCGGCGTCCGAGCCGGTGCTCAGGGAGTAGCCCTGCCGCAGGATCCCTATGTCGGAGCAGTAGCCGCTGCGGTGCGGGGAGGGCTCGCAGATGCCGAGCTCGGCAAGGGTGAAGTTCGTACCTGGGAGGACAGGTGGGGAACAAACACGCAAAATGAAATAAAGTCGGTCAAATGCTACGGATTGATTTTAAGCTGGAAAATAACAGATCTTTTCATTTCTCTTAACTACGCTGCATGCTGAGCCCTCCTGACTCGATGGGCAGTCACCCACATTTCCCAACGCACCTGAGCTCCTCGGTACTGAGGAAGGACAGAGCTGCTCTTAATACCACTCTTTAACGTGCAATTACAAACATAACTTCAAAATAATAATAAAATAATACATGGAAAATATCCACTCATCTCTGGGACTAAGTATTGAAAGGCAGAGAGCATTCAGCTTCGCTGCGCTGGACCAGAAATGAGGAACACAGACAGACAGACAGACGCCACTGGCAGAACAGCCGTCAATTATTTAATGCATTGTTAAGCAAAACTAAACTTAAATAACTATTAATAAATGATGTCAAATAACTGCAACTCCTCTAAAGTCTCCCAGTTGGGCCAAGGATGAGCCACACTGGACTGGGCAGCATTAAAAACACCTAGCTGCTCTGGGGCTCTGCCCACACGGTGCCAGGCAGGACTGCCCGGCCGGGCGACGCCGGATCTGGCCGGGCGCGGGCGGCCGGAACCGGTTGCGGGCGGCTTGGACCAGCCGTGGGCGGCCGGAACCGGTTCCGGGCGGCCCCAGCTGGCCCCAATTCACGATGGAAACGGGTGCTAACTGCCTTGGTAATGCAAAAATGCAATTTTTTGTCACATGCAATTTCAGTGAAATGCAGTTAGGAAGAGCTAGATTGCTTCAAATTTCCTTAATAATATTTGTAAATTAACTTCAGATCCGGGGTGAATATATATATATATTTATATAAAGAAAATTCGGGCCATGCAAAATTGACAGAGGATAAAGAAACACTAGTATGAACTGAAGTGCATGTGTAAGTTAATATATAAATCAAAAGATGTATGAACAGTGCACAAGTAAATACATAAATAAAAAGGTATATGAACTGAAGTATGTTTGCGTATGAGTATGTTTGCAAGTAAATAAATATATAAAGAGCAAGTAGTGCAACGTGCACTAGTAGCTTGGCCGTTTTTGACCATCACAGGTCAAGTGCATGTTGCTATTAGGGAGATGTTGAAATAAGTGGAGGTATCACAAGAGCAAAATATTCTCATTTGATGGTAATGTAAAATACCTACATTATACATAAACAAACATCAATTAGGAACATGTTAAATTAAGCTGTCTTACATAGAAAAAAATATTTTAATGGTATCCTCTGGAATTCAATGGTCATTAAATGCCCAGATGATGTCATTTTGTTCAGCGTTTAGTATTGACATCAAAACCCAACTAGAGCATCTGATGCACAAGCCTGTCTTGAGAAAAATTCTCACTTCATTTGTCTGAGACAAATGGCCAAGGCCTCAGAAGCAGGAGGAAAAGGTGCAAGAGCCACAGTGCCCTTCATCCATGGGAGCCAGACTGAGAAGGTGGCAAAATGCAAACAGCTGCCAGAAATATGCAGGTGTGCATATACACATAGACACATCTGTAAGAAAGCAAGTATTTTTCATATTTATATATAGCTATGTACACCTCCTCATATCTACAATGTCCTTCATTTTATTGAATCTCTTTCCTTTCTTAAAATCAGATGCAAATGAAATAAAAACGTTCTCTAGAGATTTCCTTCATCCGGATGAAGGAACCTATAGGCCTAATCTTGCACATCCACAGCCTAAGGGCATTTTCTTTCAGATTCCCATAGCATCTAGCACATGGCTGCTGACACTAACTGAAAACAGATAAATAACAAAATCCCTTCATTATGGGTGGGAGAGAAGAACAAAAAACTCCACAAACTTTCTACTGAGCAACACACCACCAAAAAACACAGTCCTATGGTTGTTTGCTTCACATGCTGCAAAGCTGACCCGTCTGCCTCTCCCAGCCCCCTTGCTCCTTGCCTGCAGAAATCACTAGGGCATTTTCCACGGTATTAAGCAGCAAGACACCTTCAAACCTTCAATGGGGAGCTTTTTAATTAAGGAAAAGCTATTAATACTACACGCTCCTTTTAGGCATAGGTAACCTCTTGTGCAAAAATAGACTAGTAGTACTCTAGGTTATAAGAAATTTAATATAACGTAATATACTTGATCATTATGCCCATAATCTACATGCTGCGAATAGTTTCCCAGTAGAGTAGAAAAACAGCTTTATTGTGAATTTAATTTACACGTTACTAATATATCTTTTAAGCTCGTTTCTTTTTATAGCAATTTACCACGTAACTTATTATGTTATAAATACTCACTAAAAGTGTGATCAGTAATGCGCAATTCCAGCGATTATCTCCACTAAAAATAGCAAGCATTACCATATAAGCAAGGGCGACTTGCACCTAACCTCTAGGCACAGATTCTCATTTGGTCTATAACAAACTATAGGAATTATCCTTTTAAAGACTAATCTAATCCAGCTGTGATCGCCACAAGATGCCTCAGAGCACAATATCTGAAACTGGTAATGCACAGATATAATAAGTTTGCCTTGAACACTAACTCAACAGTTAGAAACTGGACTAAGCCTAAAATCAAAAGGATAAATGCCACTTGCAGTCTTGCTACTATAATCCATTCTAAGAAATCAAGCTTTTTTTTTTTTTTCATATCAAAATCCATGTTCATATGCATTCATTCCTATAATTATTATTATTTATGATTTCTGATGGCATGATGACTCCGAAAATTTCAAGGATATAACACTGCCTTCCTGCATTTTTGCATTTTATTTTTCATTTTACATATATTACAACCGTAAATTAAAATAAAAGCCCTTTCCTTTATAAAGGCTATATATTTCTTCTTTTTTTTTTTAAACTTTGATACACTACCTATATTGCCATACTGTATCTTTGTAGTGGCTTAAATACACAGAAAAGGTACCTTTGCTGTGCAACACATAGGATTTTTAAGTACTTGGACACAATAGCCTCTACCGTAAATTTAATATTCGCATGAAACAGGACTGGAAAATTCTCTCTCAACACCATGTATATCACAGTGAGTGCAATACTCCATTTCTGACAAAAAAAATCAGGAAAAGAAAAAGATAAGCTCCCTTTGATCACGATGCCCCAAGGTAGAGGAAAATCCTCCACGATTCGGGAGGCTGGATAAGAGGAGACACTGGCCATTCTACCCCAGAACTGCAGCAACCTGCAGCCAGTTTCTGAGCTTGTTTTTTTCCTCACAGTCGTAACATTCAGAAAGTTTATAAAGTAGAAAATATCTATTAAAATTAATAACTATACTGTTCTATTACAATAATAGGATTATTACTAATAAAGTAAGTAATACTAAAACATTTGTCTGAACTATTTCTTTCCCTAACTCTCTACACCCCTTTTCCGCTCACAGTATTCCTTTAATCCGTGTGGGTAGTAGCTGCTCTGGAACAGTTCCCAGTGATAAAACTCACTTCTAACACCAGAGAATTATTCCTATAGAAAGAACATATTAACAACCACCACCAAAGAGCTACACCTTGTTCTAGATATTAAAAAAACAACTATAGTGGGAGGGTTGCCAGTAGCAGACTTCCTCCATGCACGTACGCATGATCACCACAAAATCAAAATTTCGAGATGGCTCTTTAAAGGTTATTAAATTCCAGCTTGTGCTAGTCAAGAAAACTAAACATTTTAAAATAATCCAATAAGAGTTTTAACTACTTAAGGATAATAGGTGCTAATTTCATGGAGAATAGTTGTGACAAGTAGTTCAGAAAGAGCATTTACAGTCACTCTACAGTTGTAAATGATGCCTGAGAACATGCAAGGCTCCCAGAGAGATCTTGAGACCATCTCCAAAGAGCGGTCAGCCAAGCAGCACACACACCCTGCTCTGGTAATACTTGCTCCAGCTTGGAATACCCATGCACACTGTGAAATTCTGTCAGGATTAATAATACACTAGTCTCCAGGCAACAATTTTTTCAATTCAACAGAAACATAATAGTTTTCTTAAAAGTGAAAATATCATCTGTCAGCCTAAGTACTTTCTGGAGAAAGCTGATGACAAGCAGCCACACACAAATCGATACGCAGACAGACAGACAAGACACCGGCCCCTGTTCTCAATCTGAGATACATTTTCTAGTTTTTCTCATTAATGACAACAAAATCCTTTAATTTGCTACTTTATAATACCTTTGCTGCCTTGCTGCTTTCTAACTCCAAGATCACTGAGCCTATTACCATGATACAGATATTTCTCACTGTTGACATTAGCTACTCCTGTACTTAAGAGAGAAAATAAGTGCTTATAAAAACTTAGGCTCAGACTACTATAACTGCTATGCAATCTTCACTTATTTGGTCACATGAAACTTATTCCAAAAAAAAAAAAAAAAAAAATAGTTCGTACAATAAAACTAACAGTCCCCCCGCCTTGTTCAGGTACAGCTAAGTTACTCATTTCCTTTAACCCTCTCATTCAATTCTCATATATCAGGCTTTACGTAATGCACAGCATCAAAAAACTCTACAGAGAAGACAGTGTTTTTAATTACCTCACACAATTTTCCATGGGTTTGCTGAGGGTAGCCGCCGAGGACATCTCAAACACTAGCTAATTTACCTTCGGAGCCTCATGAGACGAGGGAGTTTTATCCCAATTTTACAGCTTTTAAGGTAAAAAAGAGGCAAATAGAGCAACCTCTGTCCAGAGCGCCCACTACTTTGGGTAAAACTTGTAGCACCTAAAATTCTCATTTCTTAAATCACCTTATGATGATGAACTTTTTTCTCTTACTCGTACACTGCTTTCGGGCTCTGCATGCATATATCTTTTTCTCTTCAAATGGCACTATTGACCAAGAATAAAATAAGACTGGGGAGGACAAGGGGAAGGAGCGAAGTGACAAGCAGGACTAATATTTACCCAGGTCAGCCCAGGCTACATTTGACTTGCTTAAGCAAACTTTCATTTCTTGTAATCTTTCATACTTCTCCAAAAACTGAGCAACAATAAAAGGACAACAGCTTATTTAGTACAAAGGAATGTTTTTGTTTGCTTTTCTTTTTCATCCCAAAACTCAAAGGAGGGAAGGACAAGGGAGTATGCAATTCTGGACATACCCTGCTCTCCTCCACTCCTCTGCCTATCTGCATTCTGGCTGGGCAGACTTCACACATTAGTTCAGTCAACAAAATGCTCATGCCACCTTGGTCACTGCAGGCAAAACAAGGTATTTTCTCAGCCAGCTGCCTCCATCTACTCACCAAACACATCTATCCAAATGGACAGAATCCATGGAAAACTTCAGCCCAAGTAGTTCCATCTATCAAAGCTCTGAGAAGTGACTGTTAGAAATGCCAGGCACCCTCGACCAAACATGACACATTACCATGCAAATAAGATCTTCCTTTCTCAGGCTGCTCTCTATGTATCTGCTTATCTCTAACAAAATGCACCATCTATCATCTAGGCAGCAACGGCTGGTTGTGGCCAAGAACAAATCGGAAATCCACTGGGTTTTGTGCCCTAAGCTTGTTCCGTGCATACCTGTATTTGCATAATATGCGACACAGCAGCGAGGGCTTCCTGGGCAACCTCCAGCAGAAGCTGGAAAAATCCGCTCTTTTTAGGACTACCTATGGTCTACAGACTCTTTTGAGTACGACCAGTCATCTCACACAATTCTAATCTGATTTTCTGCGCTTTTTTGTAAAAATGACAAGAAAACATGAGAAATGGTTCATATTTAAAAGCACGACAATACTTTCTGTCTATCTGAACAGGACTGGGAATGCTTCTGCTGATGTGATAATAGACATTTTGGCATCCTGAAATTAGTTGTGCTACATTACTCATGTCAAAACACATTCATGCAAGTAGAAAGTTAACAACTGGGCTATTATATAGCATGGGGGACTGGGAGACACTAACTTCCTCATCCTAAAAAGGAAAACTGAAAGCAACCCACAAAAACCATGGCTGGGGGAAAAATAGCATGAATTCTGTCCTTTTCACCTGCAAAGTCAAGTCAACAACACTGCACTGATACAACTGTCAAAATGATCTACGTGGCTGCATAATGATGAATAGCTGGGAGAAAACCTGTATTAACTCACAGCCTATGTACTGTTATATGCTCCAAAAGGAGTATGTGGTTGTCAATGCCTAAAATTCAGGTGCCAGTACTTTCTCTTATCAGTAGCCCAAAAAGAACAGAGCATAAAACTTGGCAAGCAAGAATGTTCTTAAACTTCCTGTGGTATTCCACAGCACTTCCCAGCTGTGGCCAGAATACCCTCAGAGAAAAAAATATATTTGGAGGTCTTGTAATTCTATTTTGGGATGGGTACTTAAAAAGAGGATTCAAAAAGTATGTTTTCTATTCCCAACCCAAAAGTGACCAAGCGTATGGAACTATTTTCTGTCAGTTCCCTTACAGGAAATCATCAGTTTATAGATCAAATACATGACAGAAGCACAGAATTAACTGTGAATATAACACACCTTATCCACATCAAGGTGAAAGCAGTCATACAAGAGTAGAGGAAGAATTATCTGCATACTGTTCTTTCATGTTAAACCACCTGCCCACTTGCACCTGAAATTACCTCCTGTTACACTTTCATAGCTTTTTCCTATGAAAGGCATCATTTATGGCTCTCCAACAAACTCCAATTTCCCAGATGACGCAGTCAACAAAAAATATATATATTTATATATGCACGTGTATATATACAAAATCAGGGGAGAATGAAGTGCTATCCCAAATGAAAGCAGGTAGTATTCAGCATCTTTAGTTGCTATCGGTACATACTTACAAGGCACAACCAGGCTCATGCCATGCAAAAGTAAAAGAAATAAACTGTGGTACATATAGTATCTAAAAGCTTTGTGTTTCCATCTCTCAATATCATCAAATCAAAAAGGTCTCTAAAACAAGTCATTTGCATTCCAGCCTAGCTCATGAAGATGCCTGTCTCCTGTTGTACAAGCATTTTAGATGGGTAAGAAAAAGATAGGGAGTTCTCCTTTGTCTTCAGAAAAAAAAAAACAGTTCTCCAAAAATATACACATATGAGTACTTCTGGATAAAAATCACTCTGTAATTAGTAATCTTCATTGACACATGAATCTGAATTCTTAATTTAAGAAATATATATATCAGTCTCTAGGAAACCAGAAGTAAATTAACCAGCGATAATTTGATGGATTAACGAAAAATCTTTTCTGATTTTTATTTGTTAAATCAAGATAGAAAAAAGCAATGAAGAAACATGCCATTGTTCTTGATGAATAAACTGTGTTTCCAAGAACCAGTAGAAGTCACAGGTAATAAAGCTTTCATACCTTCATAACTGTTTAATTGGCAGCTATGGAAATAACTGAATCAGCTGTCATCACAGATGAAACCTTAATTGTTTTCTTTTATACCTTGCTTCACAAGTTTGGAACATGGATACTCTATATTTTATGAAGGTCCCCAGGCACATATAAAGATTTCTCAGCACTAGCAGCTGTCAGCTGTTTAGTCACAGGGAGCTTCTTCATTGTAAACATCATGTCAACTAGAAATAATGGCAATGTAAAATGTGTCCTGCACAGTAGACTCTAAGAACTTCAAGCCATTACTCAAGGCAGAGCCGCCGTGTTTACAGTCTGAATGATGTTGCTCATGACAGGTTTCAGAAGGGCCAGAGATACCAGCCTCTAACTTTGCATTTCTAACCCTGCTAGAGCACAAGCGGGTACCAACAGGAATGGCCTCCAGCAGCGAGGGAAGAAATCCATCTAAAATGGAAAGAACAACTCTCCAGAAAGGCCATTCGAGATGAGTTTAATAACATCAGATGAATTTTTTCTTTTTTAAACACTCAACAAATCTATATAAACTTTACATCCAACTTTAAGGATCACATAACTAAAATCATTTGCCTACATAGATTCTAATCAGACAGCAATGAACAGAGCACAAGTGCTTTGAGACAGTATACCTATTGCAAAGCAGGCACAACCACTTCTTTTATTCACCAATTCCATTCATTTTATGAAGAGATCAAAAAATGTCTTTATTGATTTGATTGAATTATAAATTGCTTTCAGCTTTTCATTTTTAATCCTAGCAAAATAATTAGTTATTTCCACAGCCAGTCGGTTGTGGGATTCTAAATGGAGCACTTGGCACCAATTCAGATCATTATTGGTCCTGAACTTGGCTACAGAGGAAACACACACCCTTAATACCCTTAATACAGGATTTCTTTGCTCTCTCAATGCCTGTAATTTGCCGTCTGCCTGTGCGGCCCTGAGCAGCACATCGGGCCCCAAACCCTGCCCTAAGCAGCTGCCCTGTTCCTCAGGGCTGTTCCTCTGCTTTTTGAGCAACATTTACTTCCATTTTGAGCAACATTTAATTCCAGGCTGGAATTTCACTTCCAGGACTTCAAAGTTGGATTTGGTATTATCTTTCCACTTGCTCTTCAACGCACAAAAGTAAAAACTTGGCATGTGTGTCAATAAATAGCTCACAGATTACGTTTTTTTTCCAATTTTGTTCTGTTTGGGAAAAAACAAACTGATTTCATTAAAGTCCTTTTTATCGACAGGGCTATTCCTTGCCCCTCTGCTATCCTACCTTCACCTCAGCCCAAGATTTTCTGGCATTGAGTTGATTTTCATCAAGAAAATGGAAGTGCAAAGACTCTAAGCCATGGGTTTGTCCAGTGCACAAAGAGGTGATACTAAGTTGATCGCAATTAAAAATGATTTGTCAAATCTTCTTACATGTGCAGGGAAAACATCGTTCCTGCTTTAAAAAGGACTTGGTTTTGCTTTCTTTTATTAAAAAGGGGGGAACAAAACCCACCATTTTAAGACAAAATCAACCAATTGATTCACTCGAAAAAAGTGAAGTAATGGGAAATAACTATCATTTTTTCAAGTCTTATAAGCCCAAATGATTTTTGTTTGTCTCACTGAAGTGCTGACTTCTAATGATAATTTAATTATCAGCAGTAACTCATTAATTCATTGCTTACCAAAGCCAAATGGTAAAGTAGATGAGGGAAAGGATCCATTTAACAGTTTCCCAGTCGGGATATCTTAGCTGGGTGCTCCTTAGGAGACCCCACTTTGCTCCACAGTCTGCTTTCTATAAAGACAAGACCAAAGATAGAAGCTGAATGTTCAGGGACTCCAAGACTACACATTTTTGAGTATGTGTGTATACATATATATATATGTTTATAAACACAAACATTATTTATAAACATATATATATATGTTTATAAATATACACAGGGTCCTTTGTATATACATATATATAAAAAAACTAGAGCAAAATAACTTGAGGAGTCAGGAAAATGAGAGCTCCATAGATGCTGGAGCTGTGCATTTGTCTTAATTAGAAACTTCTTTGAACTCCGGTGACAGGCAGATCACAGGCCAGAGAAGCTCAGCAGAACCCTCCTTGATGTTTTTGCAGTGTTTGTACATCACAGAGGTAGCACAGATCTCAAGGAGATGAAGTCAGTGGTTTTGTGCATAAATCTTGAAGACTCTTGGCCAGCCTTCCTCCCCAAGTCAGCCCGTGGCACTAGGGGCACACACACGCGACTGCCTCTCTCACGTGAGCCGGGGCTGGCTGTTTGTCCAGCCTTGCCCTTGTCCCACACCGGGGAACTTCTGGAATACGTCACTTTTCCCAACACCTCATCCGAGTGCAACAAGCCCACCCTTTCTGATACCAAATCCAAGACCAATACATCTGATGTGTTGTATCCACACATGCGCTGGTCTCGGATTTGGCATCAGAAAGTGTGGGCTTGTTTGCAGGATTATTTTTATTTTCTTTTTATTTCCTCCAAACTGTGACCTCTATAACTGTTAAATAAACAAGATATTAATACTGTGCCACTAGGTTTACATTTTAATGTACACACAAGCCACCATTCCTGCTACTTGCTTTCATGTCTACTACACTGTTACTATAGTGTACCGATACCTTCAGAGTCTGCTACCCTATGGCTTTCAACAGGACCTGAGAACGAGCTGTGATCAATGCCATTTTACCTTTGCTTATTTCTGTATCCAGCATCTTCAGTCTAAAAGCAAAATCTTAGCAAGCCTCTAATGTTAACAGATGATGCAGCAAATACCACTAAGAGAACGAGGGCAAAATCCAGTTTGTTTACCAGGCAGTTACTGTGCAGGGTGTTTTATCTAACTATTTTTAACACACACTTCATCCTACTTCATAAGTGCTTTTACTTGTTTCACAAGTGCCTTGCAGATCAGGTGAAATGATAAATTCACATCTCACTGATAAAGGTCAAGTATACCTAGATATTATATGATGCCATTAATATTGTTACTTTGCAGTAAATTCCAATTACAGAATTCACTGGGTTTAGCAGAGGGACCTCAGTTGGATTATTCACTACTCCTCACATTAGTTCTCACTTTTTAACCTACCAGCCATTTGCCAAGGACCATTTTAGGTTTGTCTCTCTCCATCTTCTTTTTTTCCCCTTCAATCTTGGCTCTATGGGTGTCACGGGTAGCTTTCCATCTGAAATTCTGTCTTTGAACAACGGAGTCTGGAGTAGGTAAGAACAGCTCCCAAGGCCATGGTAAGTAAAAATCTCCTCTATCCTGAATACAGATTTTAAAGGACATATAGGGCCAATTTTGCACTCACTACACGCGGGAAAAGAAGAAAAAAAAAAGGTTTTCTTAAACACCAACATGGTAAGGTGCATGAGCTAAGCTGGCCAGTGACTTCAGCCATATTACCCTATGGCAAAAGGGCCTTGGATACTTCACAGATTTATGCATGCTTTTCGGTCTCACATAGGTCTGGTTCAGCTAAGCATAGTAAAAATTTCTATTTGTGCTTCTCAAAGGCCCCTTATTGTTGTTTCCCTCCTTGTCATTTCTTTAATGACTATAAAACAGGGAAGCCACATGTACGTTGGCCAATATTCTTGATACAAGTTCTGCAGCTTCGCCACTGAAACTCACCATTGGGTCTGGTTTACAGCCTTTGTTGTGGTAGGCTTTTTTTTATCAGGAATTTAGGGAACAACGAGTATAGATACATGATCAAGGGAAAAGCCATTCCCCTCTCCAATGGGGAAGTCTGAAGGAAGAACCTTAAACCAAACTGGACAGAAAACCAGAAGTTTCTGACATATTTCTGATGCACAAGGGTCTATGGCTACATATGCAGAAGCGCAGAGTACTAATGAGCTGGTGGTTCCATTAGTCATGTGGGGGAATTTAAGAAGTCCAAAATGGGAGACCAAGAAATCAAGGAATTCAAAGTCAACCATATTCTCTATAGAGGGGAAAGATTCAAAATAAAAAAACGATCTGCATAAAACAGCGTGTCAACAAATCAAGGTCTGAACTAATCATGTGGCTGCTGAATCTCAAAGAAAAAAGACTAGCAACATCTAACAGTTACATGGACACCACATACCACAAAGCCTCAAGAAACTGCTCACCTAATTAAATCCGATACAAACGGTGTATATGGACCACATCTATCCCACGATTTGCCAACATGCCTTGGGTGGTGGGAGCCCTAGCTCCTTCGCCAGCGTGGGAGCCCACGTGCTGCCCATCAGCATCCCCGGCACAGGGCCCGGCAGCATCACATCCCATCACATAAGAACATCACTGCCATTCTTCCATGAGCCACAGTGCACCGCCCTCGCTGGAAGGGCACAGAGAGGCCACCACAATTCTCCTTTCCTGATGGCACGGAGCCTTCCAATGCCCCGGCGGGGCTCTCGTGGTCATCGGGCTCCCCACCTTATCACATCACATACTGGGGGTTTCACGTCCTATCTAGGTTCCTTCCAAGCAAAGGGCTGTTTATCTCCTTAACACAGAACAGAGGCAACTTTTGTAAGTTTCATACATTACATTTATTTCAAAATGCTTGGCATTATTAATCCCTTTTACATTGTTAATATAAAGATCCTCTTCAGAACCTCAGAAAACCCAGAAAGTTTATTTTTTTTCCTCGCTTTTTTGCATTGCATGCACTGATGAACTAGCCTGCTCAGCAAGCATTTAACAGATTAGACACTTGAACATGGTTTCAGGCAATGCTCTCTCATGTTTCTGCGTATTGCCTGATAAACACTTCAAAGTAAACCGCTCATAAATATGAAATGAAAAGCCGAGAAGTCGTTATGCACAGCTTTGAGATACAAATCTCTTTATTCCCCTCTGAAGTGGAGTTTGATTGACATAATGAGTCATAGATCCTGTCCAGGGACACACTGCCTTATCCCCTTTTCCTCAGGAGACAGGGAGTCTTTAAAGAAACCCACTTCAGAACTTTCTGATAGACAGCTACAAAAAAGTTGAACACTACACAAATTTATTATTTGGTATTAATACCTACTTTAACAACTATGACATATGTCAAAATTGATTCCAAACCCTTGAACAGGCCCTAATAACTAAAACTTTTAAGGCAGACCAAAGCCAAGATGTCTATTTTATCTAGCTATCGCATAACAACACAGGCCTTGATTCTCCAAACAAAGGAAGAGTTTTAAAGGCCTCTGTATCGCTGGATCCCAGTGAATCACGGAAGGGTTGAGGCACCCCGAGATGCCCTAGTGCAGGCCCCTGCTCAAGAAGGGTCACGCACATCAGGCTACCCAGAACCGTGCTCCGTCAGGTTTTGAATGTCTCTGAGGATGGAGACTCTCTAAGCCACCTAACTCCTGGTTCCTAGGCCTTTCCTAGGCCTGCCCCACCAAAGGGTTAGAGAAGAAGAACAAAGTGAAACCCAGGGCTCTCTACCACCCGAGGAACGCGGCGCTTCGGGACCATCAACAGGACCCATGAACCAGGTGCAGACCACAGACCTGCACTGAGCACCCTGCACAGGTGTGAGTGGTGAAGGAGATGAGACTTGAAGGCAAAAAAGGAACAGTTAGAACCATCTAGCCTGCAAAAACCTCTGAAATGCTAATTTAGATATTGCTGTCAGTAAATGATACCATTTGAAAGAGAGAACTACTGCATGTGTAATCACCCACCGCTCCTGCTCCACTGAAGGCTAGCTTGGAGTCATCACCATGAAACTGCTCATCACCTGCTCTACAAATAAAATCCTCATTTCAAGTTGCCACCCTACGTTCACAACCTATACTTGTAATAATGGCAGTTATTTTTAGAATTAATCCAGTAAATATTTTCCTCAAGGGAGATGCAATTTCTGTCCTTTTACCTCCCATCCATACTCTATATATTGAATTTATGCAACTTTGCTGACTTTTGCCAGTCAAAACTCCCTATGAAATAAGCACACATAACCTAATCAAGACTGATCACTTGCAACTTCCCTTTCATTTGCTCCACTTCAACGCAGTGCCATTATTGCTAGAAATGAACCGTTTACATAATTCATACAATGATAGAATACTAGGATTTATGTAAGTCCTAATATATAATGCAAATCTTAATGCAAAACATTCGAACTGGTATTCACCATGTCTTCAAAAATACTTTTTTTCTTTGTCGATAAAGGATATTATCTCAAAATAAGCCCATAGTGGAATAATGAAATAGCAAAAACACTTAAAAACTGAAAGAAGTGACTTGATACTCGATGTAAATAATCAAATATTCAAACCTGACTTTGTAGTAAAGGACTGATAGGGAGATTTGGAAATGTAAGATGATGATGAAGCCACAATTTTGTAAACTGTACATTCATAGACAACATGGCTGTCTCTTCCATACATAATCAACGACAGAGTGAAATTGCTACAAAATCTCTTTTTTTTTTTCCTCTCCAAAATACTTCTGTTCAAAACCTTTTACTATTGCTATATATTTGCATAATGCAAACAAGGTTTGGCCCCTGAGTCAGGCTGTACTGACTCACATTTCTCTACTATGAATTACAAAGTGACTGACTAAATTAAGCAATACATCCTTGTGAGCTCTCTTCCTTCTCAGCTGGGTGCAATCATTCACATCTCAAAATTCAATGGTCTGCCCAGGCTTTTATAATCACTAGCAGACAAAAAATATTTATATTGAAAAAGGCACACATGAATCGCAATAAATACTTGACAAAATGCAGAACTACTGAAAAAGCCTACAACTAAGATCTCCCCATTTGAGTGGTTCTCCATGTGTGCAGTTGCCGATTATGAATTGCTATTTCCTTGCCGATTCCAAGTCTTCCACCCAACTGACATCAGGAATTATGGGCACGCATCTCAACACACGTCTGAACAAGTGGTCACGTCTAAAGGTTAATTCTATTCAATGTACTGATGCTGGATCACTGAGAGGCAAATAAAGTATCAGTTACTCAAAATGCTCACTATTTTTTGAACTTTTGCAGCACTCACAACTTGTATGCCATCCCCCTCATGTTACACATGTGCAGATAGCCAGATATGCCAAAAAAGAAGATAACAAACAAACCAGGAAGAAGCTTTTACAATGAAAATGGTGCTAAAAATAAGAGGGTTTCCTATTATCTAACGCTATATTTAGAGAGCATGCCTCACTTCCTAAGCTTTATTTAGAGGACATGAAATATTTGGATGAGGTTTCAAGCAACACTAGTTATTCACAGTGGAGAGCAACAAAGATGATTAAGGGACTGGAGTATCTATCACATGAGGAAAGACTAAGTGAGCTGGGCCTGTTCAGCCAGGAGAAGGTTGACAGAAGGGATCTGATTAGTATGTACAAATACCTAAAGGGTGAACGTAGGGAGGAGGGTCAAACTCTTTTCAGTGGTGGCCAGTGATGGGACAAGGGGTAGTGGGTACAAGTTAAAACATCAGAAGCTTCTTCTCTATGTGAGGAAGAACTTCCTTGTGAGGGTGGCAAAGCCCTGCAACAGGTTGCCCAGGGAGGTTGTGGAGTCTCCTTCTCTGGAGGTCTTCCAAACTCACCTGGATGCCACCCTGTGCCACACGCTCTGGGTGTCCCTGCTGGAGCAGGGGGTTGGACTAGATGATTTCTAGCGGTCCTTTCCAACCTCAGCCATCCTGTGATTCTGACCAGGCCCAAACAGCGCAGCTGTCAGTCACGGGCTGGTCCCTCAGTCACAGGCACAGGCTGGGCCCGTGCTATCCCTGGGATAAGGGCTCCTCAGAGAGCGCTTGAGCTACAGCTGAGAGGCAAGTACTTCGCTCACGAGATCTTTTAGCCTTTTGACTTCCTTCCCTCAATACATCCCTTCAATTGCTGAAGAGAGTGATTAACTCAATTTCTTCAGAGAGAGTGCTAAATTCTTGAACTCCCTAGTATGTCTTTGCAAAGAGGCATCAAGACTTTCATGTAATTAGTTATTACAGATTTGGAGTTATTAAACAGAAACATGAGAAGAGCTACTGCATTGTTTTCTTTTCTCCTCACCTTCAGTCCACGAATATCGTGTCACTGATGCACCACAGACCCGTTCAAAGTGGACACTGAAGTGGCTACCACATCTAGATAGTCCAGTGCAGGGAGTTCTCTCTCAACCAGAGTACGGTTCAACAAAGCCTCAACCTCCAACTTCTTGTCCTTGCCTTCGAGGCCTGGTACAACATTAACACAGTTCCTTAAAAAACTCACCATGGATCAGGATCCCACTGGTACAGAACTTGATTAAAATCTATATAACTCAGGTATATAAAAGGGAAGGAACAAACCCCAGCAGCTTTCGCAAGTCTTCCTCCCCATTTCTGAAAGAGAAGGCGATTTATAATAGCTTACAAAGAAAAAACCTGTATAAATAAATATTTGCATAAATGCTATTCTACATTATACTAACCCAAATTTCTATCTGTTTAATAAAAATCCATTGTTCATCACGTTAACAAATGTTTTAAATTACCTATGAGATTGCGGTATAACAAGTACACTTGGAACATCATCAGGCACAACTACCTGGGCACCTGATCTCAGGGCCTGTTGCCTTAGAATGAAAACAGCCATCTTTTCATTCTGGCCGTTAAACAGGAATACTTTACTTTAAGGAATACTTTTTGGGGGCATTTTTCTGTCCCCAACAAGCAGTTGGGGCAACACGAGTATGCAATCCAGAAGAGGAAGTTGCATTCCAGAAATACTGACACTTTTCTTTCATAGTCGTAGAGAGAAAAATTACCAATTTGGCTTATTTTAAATCGCGCAAGCAAGGCTTATGTTGATCAAACACAAGCTCCATGGAGCAGGACACACTAGGGATAGCAGAGGCCCACAAGGAATTTGACAGCATCCACAGGGACATAACTCCCTGCATGATTTTTCTTTCTCTGGAGAGAAGAGAGAGGCTTGTTCTTTGGGAGTTAGTTTGGGGTTTACATACTAGAATAGCTACGACTCAGAGAGATCCCGTATCTGCTAGTTCAGTGATCTGAACTGCCTTAGGCTTCATCAGCTTTCAAGAAAAAACCACAAGAGTGCCACAAATTTTCAGCACTTACTTGAAAGCTGGCATCCCACTGGAGAAATATGCAGCCGGAATTAAAAGGTTAAAAGGGCACAACCAGCATGCAATTTTTTGGCTATCATTTTCACTGAAGCACAATATATCTACCCTAGCACCTTCCACTCAGGAAATAATCTGTATTTTTGGACAAAACATTGCTCACTTTGATGACTTCAAGTGCCCAATTACACCTGCAGTAACTAGCTGGTCCTCCATGAGGGCTGCATTCCAATGATGGATAACAGGATCCGTGCACTGTACTGGGCACTTGGCCTTGGAGAGGTTCCGGGCTAAAAGGCATTTAGTTACTACCACTACCATTATTATTATTAGAGAAAAATATACATGCAAAATTACGTTTCAAACACAATGTTTCACAGTCCCTATTTGTCTCTGTAGACATACCCCTTAATGGCTTTACCAGACCTTTATCACCTGCCAACTAATTAATCTTCACACTTAGGACCAGCACTGGCATTTTATTCCATAAGGAGCAGGAAATCTCACCTGTGGATCGGGTTGCAAGGTCTACTGCACGAGTAAATGGGGAGGCTGCAGGAAGGGTCAGCACTAAGCAGCTCCTCTCCTCCGCGTGGACTCCCGCGACAGCCTTTGCCTTCCACGGAAGCTCCCGTTGCAAACTCCTTACATGCAATTTATTTTTATTTCCTGGAGTGACTCTTTTAACCTTACAGAGACTCAGTCTTCCAAATGCATTGACACCAATATAAAAATACATCCCAGGGACTAGATACCACTTTAAAATATAACGGTATTTCCGACTCAGCCAACGTAGGCACCAGCAAATCTGGTTTTCCTGCGGAGAGCACAAACGAATCACACAAATTAACAGACCCCAGCAATTCGACAGGAAAACCTTTCTGCTTCCACTTTAAACTCAAAATGCCCTAAATATGAAAAGCACAGGGGAGAATATGCTGCAAAAAGTCAGACCAAAGAGAACATGCAGCAAATCATTCCTTAGGAGAATAAATCCATCCTCTATTCCTGTTAAAACATTTTTAAAGGTATTATAAGAGAACAAGCATAAAGGGATACAATTCCCTCCTCTCATTTACATGATACAGCTACAGTCAATATAGCCTACCTGGAATATTATTTATCTTACTTAAGTTATAAAGTCAGACAACCAGAATACTACCTTCAAACAAAAAGAAAAAAAAAAAAAAGAGGCAAAGATTTTTTTAGGAACTCATGGCAAAATTTGAATTCTTCATGGTTTACTTACATTAATATATTTATAACTTTATTAAATCAAAAGCAGTAATAGGACAGCTGCAGAATCCTGCTTGTTCAGTATTTACTAGCTCAGCTTCACTCGTAGAGGTTTCTTCAAGCTTAAATTATTAAAGATGTGCAACGGTCTTTTCTAGCAGAACTACAGGTAAAACCTGGTCACATAACAGAACTACAGAACACGACATCTTTGATAATCCACTAGATGAGTAGCATATAGCTCACTATATTTCTTTCCTGAGTAAAATTGTACTAGGTAACAAGTGCTGGGAACGGCACCAAAGACTGCACACGGCTTGTTTTTAAAAGAATCAAAAAACATCCTTAAATCGTCATTTCCTTAAGGGAGATAGTTGGCCAGAACTGCATTCCTTCTTAGAGAACCATTCATTTTCCATACACCTACAGAGGCACCTCGCTGCATTAGTTCCCCGCCCGCCCTCCTTATCGAGGAGCCGCACGGCGCGCGAGCCGCAGGAGCCCGTTTGCACGGACGCTCTAACTGATCTGGCCGCCGGGAAAAGGAAAACGCCGATGAATACGAGGCAGGACAAAACGCTCCCGGCTGACATCACTCCATCGGAGACCGCCTACGTTTCCACAAACACTCTCCTGTTTTTTCAGCAGGCTGGCAATGCTCTAAGCACCAGCATATATGAAAAAGGACTGGGAAACTTAATAGGAGTTAGGGGGACTCAAATGTGTTAATCACCAAAACAATAATGTCCATCTGATTTAAATCCCAAAGCTGAACTCCGCAATTCCCACATGGACAGGAGCTGCAGGGAGCAGCGCCTTGGCCACGTGTGCAGCACAGCTCCCTGCTCTTGCCACTGCCACCACTTCACCAGAATTAAAATAAACCACAGACTTCCTAACTGCATGCACCTGTTACACACTGAGATTTTTAAATCTAGGCGCAGTATTTTGTGCAAATAATCATTTTGTGGACAGCGAGATCACATTCATCACGAGGACTGAATCGGTCCTAGCTGTGTCCATCAGAAAACGGCAAGCACAAATCCAAGGCAGCGTCAGCACGGAGAGGACTGAAGACGGAGTCATTCCAGACTCCAGGGCCGCTGTGCGTGTGCAGGGAGCCCACGCTGGGCCGCACGGGGCAGCGGCACCGCGGAGCTGCAGCACGCAGGCTCCATGCACGAGATCCGCAGGGCAGGACGCAGCTGCCCTCCCTGCGCCCTGCTGCATCCAGACCATGAATGGAAAATACAGAGCCACCCCAGGACCGGCACGTGCTGACAGCACCTCCAAACAGAAACGATAACAAGCTTTTTTCCCAGACTAGAACAGAAACTAAAGGTAAATTACAATGTGAAGGGCATGACAGGGCTCCGCTTTAGTTTTTTTGGCTTTTTTTTTTTTTTTTTGCCAAGTCAGGAAAAAAAAAGTTAACATCAAATACCTAACAAAATAGGTCAGATCACTCCTCTCGAATGTGCGGTGCCGCTGCAAGATCAACTCCTCTTCAGAGAAAGCACCTGCCACATACACCGTTTATTTGGGTTTAGAAGATACCTCATCAATATATGAAAGCTTCTGAACGAAATATTCATCCCCCCCATTCTCTGCTACTGCCTGATCTCCGGATAGGATCCTTTACAGGTCTAACGTGGACGTGGGAAGAGGCGCTTTAGCTTCTTGCAACGAGCCACATGAGTTCAACACGGTCTGTCTACTTCAATGAGCCAGGATAAGCATTTATCTGCACAAACACAGAATCAAGACGCGTATTTCATCTAGACTAGTTAAACTAGGGAATATATCTATACGATCTTTCATTTTTAGAAATAAAATTCAGCCTGGTGGCTTCCTAAAAATCAGCTAACGAGGCTGAAGTAACGTCACAGGATATGTGAACAAAAGCATCCACAAAGCCAAGGAATGACAACTAACTACTACTTTTAAACACTGTTATGATCGCTTTTTCTTAAGGTCTTCATTCTGCTCTACCTCCAGGTTAATTCTCCCAGATGCACAGATAATTACCAGCATTGTCTCCACATAAAACATTTTGACTACAGTGCACAGATTTTTAAGTTACTGTGATTATGTAAGAATGGGATCATTTTGTTTCACTGTGCACATTTTAAATCACCTGCAATTTAAAATACTACTTGGCATACATTTTTTTTTCCCTCCTAAAATTCCATGAATTCTGAACACTTTATTCAGCATTTTCCAGTCACCTGGGGGAACTCTGATTTTCTTACCATCTCATTAGGAGTGGGCAGGCAGAGACACTCCAGTTCTCCACAGAGAGAGGCAGCCGGCCAGCCACACACAGGGGCCCTGCACGGATATTTAGTCCTGCTCTATTTAAGCCAGATCCTGCTTTGCAATTCTAAGACAGCATCACACCGAGAGGAGCTGTGGGAGAGGCTCATACCTTCACTCTCCATGTTAGAGACAGCAAAACAGAGCTCTTAAATGAGCTTTGCCTGAAAACTTGGCAGGATTATTTTTGCCAAAGAACATCTAGAACTCAACCTCCCCGCGCTGCCTCTGCTTTAAAATAAGAATGATGCTGCCGGGTAATGCCCTAGAAGAAATACTCATTTTTGACAGAACAGTGTTCCCTCAATTTCGGATTATAGAACAGCCTTGTCTCAGGTTTTAAATGAACTGTAATACAAAATTTGCATGGGTCAGATGATGGAATAACCTGAACGGCCCAGTCTGTACATCTTAGGTATTTCCTTTTCTTGCTCAACACCAAGTATGTAAAATGAACAAGTTAGTCACTCATGGTTACATTTTCTCTTCTGCATTCCAGCCATGAAAACACTCCTTTACTAGAGCAACCAAAAACGTTCACATTTAGACCAAGAAGTGTCTGTAGATACACGTGGTTTGGGTTTCCAAAGACCCGATCTCTTGACAAACATCAAGAGGGGCCACATCCACAGCACAGTAACACTGGGTTTTCTCCCCAGCCCTAGCAGGGCACCCGCATCCAGCAGGAATCTGGCTGGCGCCGGCGCCTCCGGCACTGCGGGACATGGATGAGGAAGGGACTCGCGCTGCCGTGGAGACTTTTTTCCCCTTCCATTCTGCCTGTTATCTTCCTTTCCTATAATTTTACTGCTCCAGGTTGAGGGAAGCTCCACTCAACCTCCATGGCTGCGTCTCCTCGAGCCCATCGTTCCCATCCTCGACTACTGCTCCGCCTTCCCCAATCCCACACTGTCAGATTCCTTTATTAAATAAACTATATTAATAAAGCTGTCAAACTGCTTGAACATGAGTAATTCCTATGTTATTAAAACCCAGTAAAAGCACGTCTTGGACTTCACCTTCATATTTTCAAATTCTCTTTTGTAACAACAAACAAAGCACTCGGAGCTTTATTTTTCTAAATGATTATTACATTTCTGTGATGGATAAAGGCAATACGTATTTGCTAACAACACCAGAAAATTAGATGAAGGCGAGACACATGGAATTAGCACGAGTGCAAGTCCCCCTTGTGATGGATGGCTTGAAGTTTCACTAATGGCCAAAGTTTGCTTAGAAGCAAAATTATTTTCCATTAGTTAAGAAAGCATGCTACATGGACAACACAGCAGCCAGGAAAAAAGCAACAGCACAAATATTAGCTAATATAAATAAAAATGGATTACTAATCTAAGTGCAAAAACATCTTTTCTCCCATTTTTCTGCTCACAATGTTATTCATGCCCCTAAGCAACTCACTCAATCTTCCTCTCGTGCGCTTTCTGTGTAAAACGGGAATGAAACCAACATAATTTATCCCAATGGTATAATAGGAGAGCTAGCTAGACAAAAAAAGTAAAAAATCCAAACATCTCAAAATTATTTAAATAGAATTTAGTACATCAGGATGACATAGATAATCTATGCTTTCGTTCTCTTTGAGAAAAAAAGATCATGTACTTTACATGTATGCATTTTTCACTCTTAAACACAACTGAATATTTGCCTTCTCCTAATTTATATCATTTTCATCCATATAAAAGATGAAGTAAATGCATGAAGTTTTTTTTTTTTTTTTAATTTAAATCTTGTGCAACTCTCCTCATGTACCATCTTTCACAACAAATTACCGCCCATTTCTTGACAAGTTCATTAGCATTCAGAGGCCTGTTAAAAAAGAAGAATGAATTACACCTTCAAGTGCCTGGATCAGGTACTCGTTAATAAAATGGGTACCAAATAATTTCATGGTTCACCAATTATTTTGTTTTTCTTCCTTTCTAATCAGAAAAGCTCTGAAACCAAGTATGGGATCCTAAATAAGTGAATCCTCATTGTCAAAAGTATCACAGCAGTTTCCTCGAAGGTAAAAATGATGTCAATACAAAATAAATAGTAAATATGACTATATCAAAAAAGTATGATATGAATGATTATTATATACACTATATAAAAGTACGATATGAATGCATTATGCTGCTTCTAAATACAGCACTCTAGGGAACTGCAGTTGAAAAAAAATACTTAGCACTTAACGGCACTAATTCAGAAGCAGCAGCCATCTACATCTCACGTATGTATAAAAACCAAGTTCCAGTAATGATGCATTCTCCGTGGTTGGACGCCACACAGGAGGAGCAGACAGAGCCAGGGCCGGGACGCGACGCGGCCCCTCGCGCCCGGGCAGCCCTTCGTAGGCGCCCGCGGCCACCGCACCTTCAAATGCATCACACACAGTGGTGGCTCCCACTCGCCCAGGCATTTTAAGGAAAAATTTGCAGTTTTGCAAGTCCAGTTGCAAACATTACAATGTACGCCTCTTACAGTGAAATCAGATGTAATGTAGATAGTCACTGCTAATAATTAAAACCAAAGGAACACAGCCCTCCCCTGTGCAATTCTGCCTATTTCAGCCACAGCTAAACTTCAAGTTTCCAATGTAAATCTACAGATCCTTTCTATATGCACTTGATCTATGCTCTGGCAGGAGGTGCTGCACCCTCCCGCACCTGCTGCCACCAGGAATGGGGCTTCTGGTCGGCACTGCCTCGAGGTCCAGACCACTTTCATACACTGGCATTTCGGTGGGCCATTTGTTAGCCCATCTTTATTAGCTTCATCAGGCCTATAAAATAAGCATAAAAAGACCTGAAAGCAGAAATTAACACATTGACTTTATACTATTTTGACATTTGTCTAATTCCTACGTTTCCTGTACTATTAATGTGTTATTTGTTGACAAAATGTGGAAACCACACAGTGCTAGTCAGAGGCTCGATTCTCCTCATCTCCCATGCGTTCCTCCGATGTCCCTACTTAACCATCTAATTAATTTGCCGTTAACAAGGGGAGCTTGTGCTCAACAGAAGTGCCTTGGGGAGGCCAGCGGCCGGGCCCGCTGCTGCCGAGGCCCCACGTCGGCCTCCGTGCTTGGTGCTGCCCTCTGCTCGCTCCTCATTCCTGTGGCCCCCTTGGAAAGGGCACGTGCGTGTCCTCAGGGAGAGCCTCCAGCTACAAAGTGACCCACAGCACGAACCGTGTTTGGTTCCTCTGCAACCCCGTGCAGAAGGGACCTGCTGGCACTGTGCTTCCCAGCAAGCGCCCGGTACAGCACTGCCTTTGCCTTTAGTCAGTCTGGGCTTTTGAAATATTACTTAACTACTACAAGGCAATATATATTTGAGAGTTTTTTTCCTCCTCGGAGCTGAGAGATTATGCATGCTGTAATTCAGCTATTGCTTAGCAGATTCCTCTCAAGTCTCTTAAGCTTCTAAAAAGGCTCTGAACCAGAATAAAAGTTCTTCGGGTTTTATGGAAGGCCATTTACATTATTTGTTCATTTTTCAAATGAATGCAAAAATATAGATATATAAATATACACACACACACATATATATGCTACATTTATATAATAGATCTGCTAGACAGGCAAGGAGTAGAACTCAAGCCTCTACAACAACCACCACCAGCAGCCACCTCTCCCAAACCACACCCAGCAAGGTCACTTGATACCATCTTAGACCGTCTTTATCGTTTTTACCTCTTTCCAGGTTATTCTACTCAGCTGTATTTCCAAATCTCTTTTTCTGGGGTGGCCTTCCCTCCCCCCCTTTTCTGATAAGGCTTTCCAGATAAGAGGTGCTTCCACAAATCCTGCGAACGCTTCCTCTTCTCGCTTCTGCTGGCCAGAATCAGCACCCTCAAGTTCACACCGATACCCTCCTTGCTTATTCCCCTTCCAGCACAGCTCCCAAGAAGCCTTTTATGTTTTCTCCTTATCTTGGCAACTATCTTTCTTACTGATTCCCATATCTCACCGTTTACCTTGCCTTTTCAACACGCAAGATACTGCCTTAGCCTCAGGTGCAAGTTCTTCTTGGCATTTCAGAAACCTTTATTTCCCATACCACTCCATAAGCTTACATGCCCTTTAGAGAGGACAACCAGCACAAGAAAATCCTTTAATTGGTTGGTGAATGTGGGGGGAAAACGGAGAAAACACAAATTCAAAGGCATTCAAAATACCTCACCACAAATCTAAAGATTCCTGCAAAGAATTCCTTGAGAAAGAGAAAAAAAAAAAAAAACCCTAGCAAACATTACAGACGCACTCTACCACCTGCATATCCAAAAATACCTGCAGGTTTCAGCAGAAATATAGAACTTGAAGCATAACAGAGTCCTTGACAGTAAGGAGCCACTCTGCACAAGTGCCCTCTCTGCTCTCATCTGCATTTCAGATTACGCTGCCTGTTAATTTGCAGCTCGGAGTCATCAGAAGTTTAAGACAGGCCGCATAAGGATGTTTTAAGTGGAAAGCGAGCAGGTTAAGCCATAAGGATACAAATACTGCCCTGCTGTGC
Source organism: Nothoprocta pentlandii (assembly GCA_013398315.1). Classification (NCBI taxonomy): domain Eukaryota; kingdom Metazoa; phylum Chordata; class Aves; order Tinamiformes; family Tinamidae; genus Nothoprocta; species Nothoprocta pentlandii. The sequence goes on from VZSG01000083.1 coordinate 474,677, forward strand.
AGGAGGGTTTACTTGTTACTCCAGCTGCTCAGGCTCCTTGCAGGCCTCCTTGGTTTCTCCTTTTTGGTGGCTGCGTGGATCACATGCAGAATTCAGGCAGAACGTGGCTTCCGTGGAGCTATTGTCAACAGAAACCCGCCTTTTAATAAAACGACTGTAAGAAGGTAAAGTTTGTGCAGAGATTTAGCTCAACTTGCCTTCTTTTTTGAAAGCTGAGGCGATAAAGGCCTTTTAGAGATGTGATCTCTACGGGGGAGAATTTCTCTTACATGAGCAAACAATGAACGAGCTATTTATTTAAACATTTCATTACGTACGAATGAGATGAGCTCAAACCGAACGACTCGGGTTCTTTTTTCAGGTGTTCATTGTGTAAGCATAGTTCTAACTAAATTATACTCTTGGATTTGTTGTATGCCCTCAACATACCAGGCACTGTCTCTGCATAGATATACACACACACACACACACACATATACATATATATTTAAAGGCATAAAGGAAAAAGAAATTTAGAATTGCATGTAAAAAATTCACTCATGCTGCCAAATAACCAAGTATCTGCTTCCTTACCAAATGGTCTTACAACCTCTAGAGACAAGTTTTAACCCCAATTTTAAAAAATATTACTGAAAATATGGCCAGGTACCTCATCTACTTGATCTGCAGCAATGTACTATGCATGTGGGGATTTTAATATGTGAGAGTACTTGACCTAGTGCAGAACATGATCTTGAGTCTCACAAGGGGGATCGAATGCAAAGCTCTCACAATTTGAGCCATTCGTTCAACACACAGTCCTGTTGAGAATACAAGTACGTTGGTCTTTGCCAAACCTGAGAAATACAGTAACTACTGAAATTTCTCTATCATCCAGAAGATATAACAATTCAAATATATTAAAGAGACAAAGGGAGAAAGACTACCAACTTCATCACTCCTAACAAATTTCAAACAATGAGAATACAAAAATAATAACGGAGGCAATCAAAATATTTTTACACCCTTGAAAATCACTTAGTATTAGAAAAGAAAATGTAACCGTCAAGGAAGCAAATCTGAATCTAAACTAAACGTCTGCTCTCACACTCCACTATTCCGTAGCAGAACGGTTGGCTAAAATGACACTGCAGATTCAGGAATTAAATCAGTCCTATTGAACAATGTTACAACTATTTTGCATTTTGCTTTGCAAATGGCTTCTTAATTTCACATTTCTTTGATCTACCAAGTCATTGAGTTAATTGTAAGTTCCTTCTATGCACAACCAATCTGTTCTACCCATGGTTGTTGTTTTAAAATTCCAAAATTCCCACTTTATACATGTCACAGCTGAAAGGTAAGAGAAGAGGCTACCGCACTGCGAGATTTTTAGACATTTCCTAAAGTGGATATTAAGATCCTGATCACGAAAAGAGATATCGGAATTAAAAAAATCAGATCATGTCAACCTCATTACATTTTTACATGCTGCAGAAATTAATAAGCAAACAAACGGATAGAAGATCCACTCTAAAATAACACTGGAATTCTGTTAACCTAGACTGCTCTGCTGGGTGTCATGATTGCCTACAAAAAGACAACCATATAAAATAGCCCTCTGTGGGACGGATGTGCTTGGACATAAAATTGTTTCACTGTCCAAAATACGAGGGAAGACGATGATTTTAATGGGTTTTAAGACAGAGGAGTCTGTGAGGCAGTAACAGTTTAAGAGAGTTAGAGTATACTAAAGCCAAGCTGACATAGTCGATAACCACAAAAACTACTTATTCCAAATATCCTCTCAATTACAGTCATTCTGGATTACACAAAATAGAGAAATCCTTACAGCAAAGCACCGGACAGTTTTAGGACATTGAGCTCCCAAAGCCTCCCAGTGTGTGTGGGAGTCTCCCCATTGCCCAGGGGTTAAGCACTGCGGAACCAGGCTGCAGCTGGCACCCGTATCCAAGTGTATCCAAGGCAAATAGTTGGGGGAAGGAATTTTTTCCAAGACTACCATATCACCCTGAACTGCTACCTTATCTGTGGGGCTTTGCTGCAGCACAAGAGCCAACATGCAGAAGAGACAGCTTTGGGACAGCTTGGTAATAGCAAAAATAAGTCCCAAAGTTCTCTTATTTACTTAGGAAATGGAAGAGAAATGGGCAAGCACAGAGGAGAGATTGCTGCAATGAGTCAACAAGGGAGAAACACATAACTGGTACTGAAGACATCCAAACCCGCAATCTGTTGTGCACACAAAGATTTCAGAGAGCAAATAACATGTGATTTTTCTGTGCTGTGTTACAGTTCCTCCTCACAACACTCAGAAGTGCAAGTACAGACATTTAGTCCCTTATTACCAGCACACCACGTATTGCTAAATCCCTCAAATTTCAAAATTTAATTCAGTCTAATGCATTTTCTATTAATTAGAAAGCTGCTAAATCTGTAAGCATTATAACAAATAACTTGAACCTTATTTTAATTTTTCATTACAGGAATTGTAACTCCTCATTAACTTAGGAAGATGGGGCATTACAACTGCGATACATCATCCCTAATTTTATTAACCATCTACTTCAGGAGTCGAGTGCTCCAAGTGCACAACTTCCTATTTTTGTATTTATAAGAATTTAGAAACAACATTAATATAAGAACATATATGGAGTTGCTGATCTGTACACAAAATCATGCACTCATATTATTTTAAAAGTAGTGCCAGAATATGTCTGCACTAACTCCAGCAGACTTCTTAGAAACTAAAATGCAAATCAAAAGCTACTTGACAAATATTACCAGGAAAAAGAAAACAAAACAAAACCACCACATACACACACAGTTATTACTCAATATAAGTACAAACAATATCCATGTTATACCTTTAATGCAATAAAAAAGGGGAATATTGGGATCCATATGCCATGAAAAATAGTATTTTTCCCTCAGAATTAAGCATCATTTCAGCTTTGTTTCAAGTACCATTTAAAGGTCAGTTCGGGGACTGAGAAACTCCAACAAAGACAACTAGACATTGCTTTGAAACAGAAGTCACTTGGAATGATTCTATTTTCTTATTCTCTGCTATAACTAAAAAATCTAATTTGAAGAATTCGCAATGCTTAATATTTCAGCTTAACCTGCTGTCTTTAGAATGCATTGTAAAATATTAAACCAGTAATTCATAAAAGCTAGAATTCCCTGAAAGAGCAGTTATCACAGAACAGGCCATCTGCAATTTTATGCAATTGTTGGAAAAAAAAAAAAAAATTAGGCACTGAATGCATTTGAGAAACTGCCCTGAACAGAGAAATTGTTGAAGTGAGCACTAATTCTTGCAGTCCTGAGGAAAACATCCTCAGCAAGCAGCCAGCGCACAGCTTGTTGGTTTCTACATAAAAATTGACACAATTATATTCTGTCTTTTTTCACATGCAAACAGAGCTGCCCACCAGCCCCAGAGCTCCCCGGCGAACACCACAGTGACCTGCACAAAGACAGGTGGGGATTTTAGGATTATTTCTTACAAGAAGATTTTCAAGTGTCAAATTCTGCTGGTAGCATCCAGTATCGAGCAAAGCTCAGAAAACAGCCCTCAAATTCTAAGTTCTTAACTACCGAAAGTTCCCATAACTTTTCCATCAGCAAGTAATTCCATTCTCCTTTCCTGGACTTGCTCAAATTCACCTAAAAAGGAAAAAAATCTCCTTTTTCCTTTTTCAGTGCATTAAGGAGAAGCAAAGCTGTATTTTTGCTTTTCCCCCCCATAACCATTTCATCACACGGACATACCAATATCCGAGACCCACTCTGTATCATATATTATAAACAGCATGCCTCCAAGAGGCTTTTTCCAAATCCTTTAAAAAGATATCTTTTGACTCTGAATTAAACAGGATGTAGGGATTGCCACTAGAGGATGAGTAGGAATCACAAACAGCTATAACCCAAATATTCTAAGGAAATGTAAGCAAGAAATTGCAAATAAAACTGCTTATACTCATGTAACTTGTTTGGCAACAGCAGTATACCATAAGGAAAGCTGCTACAATTCATAACAGCATCTTGTAATAAAACAGCTTTATGCATCCCTCTCAAACTGTTTAGTGCTCAAATCTCATCAGATGGCTGAGTAAGCATTACACTTTGGGACAGTAAATCTCTGTTTCCAATATGGTCTACATTCACAGATCTGTACTTCAGTATTCACTGCAAGACACTTCCAGCTAAGCACTTGTATGAAAAAAATAGCATTATATAAAAAGATCTGCATGGTATTTTGCCTAGTCAGTTATGGAGACTTGAGAAGAAATGAGGAGCCTTGAAGCAGCAGCAGCTCACGAGCAACACACGGCCACCAGAAAGAGCTAATTCCAGTTTTGAGCTGAACGAAAGGATCACTACCTGAAAGGATGATGTTGCTCACAAATATATGCATTGTTGCTATACATCCTGCTAGCTTCAAAGAAAAATTATTTCAATTTGATTGAATTCATTTCATTTGATTTCATGATTGAAGATGGTTCTTGACAAGCAGACGCTTGAAGAGGGTTATTGATATAGCTCATCAAAAAGACCATGGACCTAACTGTACTGCCTGGACAGCAGAGTTGTAAGGAAAAGGTCCTGGATGTCATGGGCAGGTAGACCTAACCGGGCACCTCTGGGCAGCTAGACCTAACAGCGGGCAAGAGGAGCCAGTCTCTCCAAGCAAACAGGTTGGCTTCCAGTTTTCACGTGGACAACTAGAAGTTCTGCCCACAGAAATGACGTACCATTGGAAAAAAACGATATTTCTGTCTATTGATGTTTTAAGACTCTAAAACATGCTAATTTCAAATAAAAGATTATGGGGCTCATAATTCCATTAAAATTATTGGGCTACTGAATAGGAGGTCCATTTACATTTTTCCAAAAAGATTTGTTTCATCATATGCCTCCTTCCTCATTAAGATGGGATATCTGTATCCCATATTCGGGATGTGTTTTGTCCCTCTGTCCTACCATCCTCTCTTGCCAATCCTGGCCTCCCAGTTTCCTCCCCAAAGGTTTCCAACAGACACAGGGCCGAGATGCAGGATGCAATACTCCAAAAATGACGCAGAGCCAACTAGAGTGACACACCTCGATGTCAAAAACTGGGCACACGACGCTCCCCAGTGGCCCTCTCTGAGGATCCCACTCCCACTGCACTATTTTCTCTTTGATAGTAACAGAGACAACACACAAATTTACAGTACAAACTTATTTGAAGCATCATCACTGCATGCTTCTCCCCCTCTCTAATTATTTATAGTGTCCAACAGGCTAAAAAGCACATGCTCTTAAACACGTGACCAAACCAGCCCCCCAGACCTTGAGCTGCAGGCCAGGGTTGTGGCTCTTCCCTCCAATTGCACTGCTGTGCAGGAGCAGATGCTGGGCAACATACACAGCAGCACAGGCAGCTGCAGAAGGAGCTTGCAAAATATTTTAGGAGACTGTTGGGCCTCGATAAATACAGCTCTTTTTTTTTTTTTTACACCCATTTTTAATAAATTCTAACACATTCTATTTATTCTAGAGACTTACTGCTAAACTACATCTGACCTGTGAATGAGAAAGGAGTCCATTCTGTCCAACTAGTGAGTTACAAATTTTGTGCTGGCTGAAGCCTGGAGTTTGGCTCAAGCAGAAAGACAAAAACCTGTGAGCCACAAATGCCAAGCGAGGGACTCCAGAACACACAGATTTGCAGCCAGCCCAGCTTGCAAGCCCTTTCTACCTCTAATAAGTCAATGCAGTGTGGTTTTTAAAATACAGTTTGGTTACAAAGCATATAAGAAAAGAGATGTCATTTGAAGGAAAGCTCTTTAAAAGAGCACTTTTCCAAAATAATGATTTATTTCCTCCAAGGAGACCTACCTTCACCACGCTGTGTCAGCAAATGAAGTCAGGAGGAAGGGCTTTTTTGTCCTCCCCCTTTTTTCTCCTCTTTGAAAAAAAAAAATCAAATCTGATTTGATCTCTTTGGCAGAAAAGTACATGGCATATAAAGAAATTCACACATTACCAGAAGGTTGTAAGATATTCCAAATATTCAGAGGTGTCAGAACTATTGTCAAACTTTTGACACATCTCAGCAGAGAGTCCAAAAGTTTCTATTCATCTCAGAATGCAGCATTCAGAAAAGACTCCTCACCTTTCATGACAGCTTGTAATGTCAGAATCCTCTCTCACATCAATTGAAGGCCTGAATTTTTCAAATCAATTGAATAATAAAGATATTCAAGTCCAGATACTGAATGACAAATATATTTTCATCTCTATTAAGGTAAATGTTATACAAATTACTACCTCATTGGGTCTGTAATTTTCAAATCTAAAAAGCTGCAAACCTGTTTTCAGGATGATCAGAAAATGGGGTTTATGCAATAAAACCAGAACTGATGTTTTCCAGTCCATGCAATGTTTCCAAACTATATGCACTACTTGATTACACATATACCGAAATAACCCTTACAAAGCTGCTATAGCGGTCTCAAAAAAATCCAGACATAAATAGGAGAATCTCAGTATTTGGAGCAAATGGAGATAAACTTATGGTGGGCAAGGTCTGGCACAAGCAGTGCTAAACTAAGCTGTTTCATGTATTCAAAGTCATTTCATTGTTCACCCCTTCATAGTAAACTTCCCAAATAAAGCACCAAATGGTTGTTATCTAGGACAGAGGAACTTTCTTTGGCAGGCAGACGTGCCCAGGATCGCCACAAACGCCTTATTTCCAAACACACAACTGATGCCATCACACCTTCAGACCTAATTGCCATCAGCATTCATTTTTCGTATTAAATCCCCACTAGCTCAGGGAGGCCCTTGTACTTTCAAGATGTGTCTGTTCCCAAGGGATGGGAAGGACCTCTGAAACAGGACCAAACCAAACCCAAGCTTGACGACCTGTTTTCAATATGAGCTCTGTGGATTTTCAGTACTCAGGGCTCACTGTGGAGTCTTTGCAAATCCAAATGCAGGTGCTACAACTCGGGCTTCTGCTTACCAGGCTTTCCAATCTAAGCACTGTATGATCAGACAGCAGCTTGAAACAAATGCTTTGTGCAGGCTCAGTACCTGCTTAATTAAACATGGCTATTTTTCAACAATCAATTGCATGCAGTTTTCCACACAGAAAAGATGAAATATTTGGGAAAATATCTAAGACAGCTTTAAAAAAACAAGTTGAATCCTTTCTGTAGCAAAAGAATAAAAATCATACTCTACAGACTATTTATTTTAAGGATGTTTATTTCCTACAGAATTTAATCCCATCAAAACACCCACTCAAATGCAGAATTAATTTACATGTATAAATTCCTAGATGTCTGCAGCTGGAAAGTGCATGCATAAGAAAACATAATAAACAGTACTCAACTACTTCAAGAACCACCCTGTTTTCTTCATGTAAATTGAATGCAGCAAGTGGTAACATGCTCCACATGCTAAACTAGACCTACTTCAACTAACTAAGGCAGGAAAATTAGGTACTATTTGGATTATTCAAGAATTAAATTAAAAAAGTCTTACTTGGGTTCTATGAATAGACTTAACTCATCGGCAGGCAAAGGCAGCCTGGCAGGAAAATCCTGGGACTTGGGCAGCTGAGTGACCAGCAGCTTGCACTGCCCTGAAGTGCATCTGAAGTGAACACAGCAAGAGAGCAAAGAGGAGGAGGAAGAGGAGGTAACATCAAGGGAAAGGACTTACAAACCCCCAAAACGACCAGGATGCTACAAGGAGGCACCTGAGCTGAAGCAGCCCTTACCGAAACACTCAGATGTGTCGCCCCGAGGGGACCGTGCGGAAGACGAGGCCGCCCCGCCAGCACCCAGACGGCCCCCGAGGGGGGTCCGGGTGTCCGGCAGACAACGCACACGGCAACTGCTTTAAAACAGCAGTAGGTGAATGCAAGAGGATCGAGGGATTAGGCAAGGGATTAATTAGTGATGTTAATTAATAGATATTTTGGCTTGAGGGTGAACACAGGCACTGATTGCTGGCAGAGTGCTTTTAGCAGGTTGTACAATATTATCAATATGATATGAATGTCATGATACGAATGTATGATATGAAGTGTAAAAAATAACTTTGCATTAGGCTTCTTGGAAAGCTCGTGGCATCACCTCCACGGAGGAGAGGGACAAGGTCCCGGAATCGCGCGGGTCACAGGTAGCAGCGCAGTCCCAACACGGGAGATGTTGTGGGAAAACAGTGGCACGCAGTGACAGGCAGGCACAGGGCCCAGCAGAGCTGCAGCAACGCAGACTGCATTAGGTCATTTCTCTTGCATCGAGATGGGCACACGCAGGCTACATGTTTATGTCTCAACATCCACCTACAACCCATTAAACCCCAATTTATATAAACTATATCTCATTTTTTTCAAGTGTAAATTAGCCTAGAAGCTTATTTTAAAAGTCACCACACATCTGATTGTTGACTGAGTGACAATTTCAACAAGCAAATTTTAATTCGGTCAAGTTAAGCAGAGGATTAAAACTGCTCCTTTAGGAAGCAGTGTTCACTCGTGTTATCACCATACAAACTCAAGATCCCTCAGAACAAATACCCGAGTGAGTGTAAAAATCTCGTGTGTGCATCTATGTGCACACAGTGCAACGGCAAAAATCACAGTTAGAAAAGGAGTATTTTCAACTGAAAGCATATAGGTCATTCATTCTTTGGATCTAACAGGTATTTAAAGCAAACAGTACTTTTAAGTCTTGCTTACAGGTTAACAGAAGCCATTTAGTTCAAGTACAAGTTGTGGGAGCTCAGTGGTGTGATAACATATTATAGCCAATTATAAAAGTAATTAGGTGGGCTTCCTGCTTCCACTTTTTATGAGATAAAGCAAAAGCTGCAAGTGTGAGCAGTAAGCACTACACTTCAAGCAGTGACAAAATGAAGCCAGAGAAAACAGCATTCCCATCCCTGTGTTTCAATTACAGAACAGTTAAGTACAGGAAAGTAATTGCAGGGCAGCTGATTAGTGATGATTGGACATTTACCATATTGTGTTTTACCATAACAGTGTTTAACACATCCTCCCAAGACAGGCACTCTAAGAAAGAAGAAAGACAAGCTAAACTGAAAATGCCATTATTATTTCTAAAACAAACCTTAAAAAAAAACTAATATAAAATTAGCATATTTGCCATCACTAAGATTTAAAAGCACCATGCGCTTTTAAAATGTCTTAAAGAGAGGATCCTGCTTTGCACGATTTACTAACAATGAATTCTGAGAGCATCAAAAATAGAATATTCCAGCTCAAAATTTATGGGAAGAAAAAGGCCCTACTAATGTATCTATGGAAGACAGCTTAAAATACTGGTGAAAGGACATCCAGCGTCCTTGTTCCAGTAAGGCTCCCTGCACCACGGGCACACAGAGCCATGCAGAGGGTGCCCACAGCAGGTGCCCGGGCGAGGGGAGCGCTCCGGCTCCACGCCTACCTTGCCTGGGAAACTCGTCCGACTCCCTGTGGACCAGGTCCGACACGCGGTTCCCGTAGTGCATGCGGCTGTCGTGGTCGTAGGCCTTGAGGGTCTCGCTGGAGCTGTAGGACTTCTGCGTGGGCACGCGGCAGTCCTCGCTGTCCAGCGAGGAGCTGGTGTAGCGGCACTCCTTCCCGCAGCGGCCCCGCGTCAGCGAGCGGTGCCGCCGGTCCTTGATGTCCATGCTGGCGGCTCGGGCAGCACGCTGGCCCAACAGCCGCTCTTCCTCCTGGGCTTAGGCACTGGCACCTATCGACACAGAAAAGGAGCAATAAGTCAGCAGTGTTGCCATCACCTCTTGTTTTGTTCTGCTTTGCCCAGCCTCTCCATGGAGAACAAGCCAGCACAGGTCAAGGTGCAAGTCAAGTGCCAAGCTTTAGGTCCTTCTCTACTGGAATAATTGATCTGAATAAGTAGGGGAAAAACAAACATTAAGTTCAACAAAAAAAAAAAAAGGTTTTAACTAAATGATCATTTTACTGAAGAGTTTAAAAACAACGATACAACAAAACCACTGTTATCTTTTGATCATTGAATGAGCACTGATAACAACCCAAGACCGACTTGCTCGTCGTGTAAAGCACAAAGAGAAACAGATTCAAGTGAGATTTGATTATTTTCTTTCTCCTGCAGGAGGGCTTGCAATTAAGAATGACACATGCAGGAGTGTTGCACAGCGACCTTCACTCCTGCTCAGCATTAATACATTGCAACATCAGTAGTTATGCTTTATCAATACTTTAATGGTTTATGGAGAAACTGGATGGCCCTAAAGAACCTAATCTAAGGTCCTGTTTCTAGGAGGAGGCTGGACTTGATATCTCCAGAAGTCCTTCCACCCCAGCATGGAAGACAAGACCCTCCGTGGTCTCTACTTCCAGCAGAGCACTGAGGGGCATTTGCTGCTCTCCGGCACAATAGCACCTGGCTTTGTGTTCTCCACAGTCCCTCAAGATGACCACTCTACTCATCTTAGCAACTGGAGCTCTTCAAAACAGTGTAAAAATCTTCTTGCTCACTGGACTAGAAATAGTTGCCTACTTAATTATCACCCCCGTGCTGTGGCATATACGCTTTAATATATGCATGGTTAGCATGCAGAAACAGAGAAGTGAAAGAAGCTGTAGAAAGCAGGAGATACACTCTGCCACTGGGGTACTAATTATTTTGAGTTGGTATTTCTGTGCAGGTCTCATTGCATCCTAGGGTCCATGACCATCCTAGCCCAGAGAAATCTTCACGACCAAGTTTCTTGATGGTAATGAAATTATTCCAAACAAATCATGTACTGAACCAATAAAAAGTGCAATAGCACTGCAATGCCCTTTTTTTTTTTTTTCCTTTTTTCTTTTTTTCTTCTCCACACATGCCTATTGAGTTGTTTGAATAAATGGTTGTGCTAAATTTAGTGGCAACAGCTTAGGGCACTTTCTTTGCCACCATCCTCTCATTGCAAGCACCCAATGGCAAAGCCAGACCAATGGGACCTGTATCTGCATCCCAGTTGCTCCCGTTCCCAGGCCACAGTCTCTGCTGCCTCCACCAAAGAGGCCTGGGGACATCATCGTCTCTGCCACGAAGGCACCAACACCCGAGGAGCGACGCTAGCAGCCCCAGACAGGGTCCTGCCTCCATCCCTGCAGCGCCTCGCACCGTGCACGTGCGGAGGCCGTAGCACTGCTGTAGCTAGCAGGAAATCACTGCTTTTCATGAGAAATAAATTACGCCCCTGTGCAAAGGCAGATATACGTGGCCAGGGGAGCTAGAGAACTCAGAACAGACTTCCTGACTTCATTTAGACTCTGTATTTTAAAGGAGGAAGCCAGGTAACCAGGAGAAAGAGCTGCCTTAGAGCACCCCAAGTACTCTGCTCTCTATGAAAGCTAAAAAGCATCAATACGCTTTCCTTTTTTTTTTTTTTTTTTTTT
>VZSG01000083.1:486565-520484 GCA_013398315.1 Nothoprocta pentlandii
TTCTGAGTATTTCCACGACAGTAATTTATTAAAACGTCCTCTCAGACAGACCTAAGATTTATTCAAATTGTTTCCTCAACAAATATTCTCTTAAGAGTTCTGAGGAATTTGCCTAGAAATACAAAAAAAGCACAGGAACTGCTAAGACAATGCTCTATTACTGATAAAGCCATGAAGCATTTCTCAGTCACCTCCCCGTCCAGGACATAACATCCAACTGCTGCACGGTCATTATCACCACTAACCCAACAGGTTACCAGAAGGAAATATATGCAGAAATACAATAAATATAATGTCCCAGGAGCTTTACTTTGACCTTTCTTAAGGAAAATGCACAAGAAACATTTCATAATCACTTAACGAATAACCTTTTTTTTGGTTCTTTTTACAATACTTTTTTTTTTTCTCCTCCCAAATCTTTAATTCCTGGAGGACAAATCCCAAGCCTCTGAAACCAAACAACTCTACCTTAAAAAAAAAAAAAAAAAAAATACTCAGAGATCCCTCTCTCATCCTCATCTCTGCTTGGGGGATTTCTATGAACAAAGCAGCTAAGAAAAAAGTAATTCCAAAACATCAAACCGCACTTTGCAAGTTCAGACAACACTATCACCATATGTTGCTCAAAGTATACTGATGAATGAAGTCATAACACACTCCTAGAAAATTTGACTTTTTTTTCTCATACTTGCTTTAAATTGGAAATTGAAACACTTCCAATTGCATGTGAAGTGCCTTACCTGTTAGATAGTAAGGCATTTATGTAATATATTGCCAGGAAGGTAAAATGGGAAAGCCTGGGTTAACGGCGAAACCCAGCGAGATTCAATTTGAATTTCAAATTCCTGACACTCTTTGCCTTGCCCGCCTCAAGGGCGCTCTCTGAATGGTTTATTTTGGGTAACTGACCTAAATAGCCACAGACTTAATGCTTGCTTTTGTTTCAAAAGATTTAAATAGAATTGCTCTTATTTAGCCCTATATACTACTGAGTAGTGCTACAACTGCTAACAACTGACTTGAGCTGCCTCTCATCTATCACAGCTCTGAAACCCTGGAGAGCAGATCCCACCTTCCCAAACACCTTATCCAGGGCTTGTCCAAGGGCTGCTGGAGTTTCCCAGGCAGGATGGATGTCCCAGCTGAGCTGCACCTTATCCATCAGGGCCATTTAAACCAATTTTGGGGCAGGCTCCCCTGGCGGTTGGTGCTCAGGCCTCCAATGCATACGTGCCACGTCGGGGCCGCTCAGCAGCCTGGAGTCGCTTCCTTGGAAACCCACCACCAGACAGCACGTGTGCAGGAGCTAGGCTGGGACCGCACAGCAGCAGAGCTGAGGAAGGCCTAGGGCTACCAAAGAGACTGCAAAACCCACAGGCCCGAGGTGAGCGGGAGCTCCAAGGACACGAGAGGCCTCTGTCCTGCAGCAGAGGCAGCAGGAGAACTCGCAAGAAGGCCAACCAGTCCCAAGGAGCCAACAACAAGGATCCCGACCACTTCCTTGAGTGCCCACAGCATCAGATCAACACGAGGCATCAAGGGAGGGCTCGGAATGAACGTTAATGGTTGAGCCAAGCCTACGCTCAGGCTCTAAATACATAGCTTATTCTTACACTGATCTTATTTAGCTATGTGCTTGCTTTTTTTTTGCATTTTTCTAATGATCCCTTATATTCTTAGAGTGTATGTGGCCATTAGAGCTGCCACTCAGAGCCAACAGAATGCAGTAATCACTTGGAAGTTCAGGAGAGAACAAAGCACTCACACTTACTGGGTGCCCCAAATAACCGAGCACAACTAGATAACAACTCTACAATGGCGCCTACTGTATTAGAAACAGCCTTTTTTCTTTTTTTTTAAGAAAAATAATAATAAAAAAAGGTAGCACACCATGTACCAATCCGTTCATTAGAAAAAAAGTCTCTTAAAAGCCTGTACTTCTTTTCATCATCAACAACTGGAAATAAGCTCGTGATTTAGAAATTCAAATGCTTTTCATTATTTTATGCAAAGACTGTTTTTGAAATGGGAGAATTCTTTAATTCAGCTTTGACACAGTACAAGTTTTCCGTGAATAAATAAAGAGGTTTTTTAACTGCTGAGTTTTTACTTATATTTTATTATTAGTGGAAAAATTTATTAAGATCACCTCTGCTTTTTAGAAAAGGCAAAATGGATGAAAGGCAGTTTTAAATGAAATACTAGTTGGCTAAGAACATTGTTACACTCAAATAAAACTAATGAGTTACATGGGTTTTCATTTTAATTCAAAAATCAAAGTATAACGGACGGTTTGCTCGCTGTAGTAGTGTAACTTGCTTCCCACTGATAAGTCTCCCTTCTGATTCATCATATTCTTTTTTCTAGATTATGAATTTTAATTTTAGACTTACTCTACATGTCATGTTTAAAAATAGATGCAGTATGATATCCTAAATAGCTATTTTAGAACTATTTTGATGAATGATTCAAGTTTCAGTAGTAAAAAAACAGACTGCTTGGAGGCATTCTGCACTGTGCTTCACTGCATGGCAAACCCAACCTTTTTGCTTTTTAACAAATAAAAGCTATTGGAAGCATTTATAGACTAAGAGCACTCCAAATTGTTAACAAGGAAACAAAATTGAACACTGCGCCGAAAGACATATTCGTATCTTGATCTACTACACCCATAAAACTTGACTCTTTCTTTGGCACTGTCCAAGGTCTGAGGCAGGACGGGGAACACACAGAGCAGCTGCCCCCCAATTCTCATTTCATTCCCTAGAAACTGGGTGGTATTTGAACTTTTTTTCCCCTTTTGACAGAAACAGGAGGAACAGCAAGCAAATTCACCCACGGGATATATCCCTGAGCAGAACGCAAAACACCAGCCACAGGGCCTCCATCGCACAGAATTAATTCAGCACATTCATTGGCCAACGGGATAATTATAGAACCTTCAATCTTAAAAAGTTACTTTAAACTCGTTAGAACATGACACACATCCTGCCTATTGCCACAAGCGGATCACGCTATATTGGCTCAGAAAGATCAGATTTTGTGAAAACACATGAAACAAACCAAGAAAAAGTACAGACATTTAACAATAGCAAGAAATAAATATATATATATTTTACAGAAAATCTTATTAAGCCACTTAAACTATTACCAAGTACAATATCACTAGTTACAGAAATGGGGATGCAATGACAGCTAACTTTATCCTTAGAAATACAGAGTTAAAACTGTAAAAAGGTTGAAGGAAGTAAAGAAAGCAACAGAACACAAATTCCTCTGGGATTTTTTTTTTCACACATTTCTCCTCTTGAGAGTTTTTCCCTTCCTTTCCCAAAAGCAGCAGCTTTCCTCCACCCTGAAACCCGAACAAATAATAAACATAGAGGTTTGCATCCATGTAACATCACCTTCCTCTTAACTCTAGGCAAGTTCCAAGCACTCCTTCGGCTCTGGAGGTATCCTGGCAGAATAAGGACCTATTATCCCTTTTTCACAGCAAAAAGCAGGGACACAGGGAGAGGCCGAGTGTCTCCCGAGGCCACAGCAGAGCTGGCCTCCTGCCACCTCCAGCCTCCCTTTTCTGCCCACGGGATAGTTGATAGCTACATGCCTCGAATCCCGTGAACATGCTGATTAAAAAAGGAAGAAAAAAAAAAAACAGGAGTCAAGTCATCCTCGTGTCCTAGCACAATACAACATGCCGACTTCCCAATTAATATAATTACTTGAAATTACTATAACTGAGCAAGTTCACAAAATGGATTTAAAGATCAAATGTGAACTGGTCACTTCCAAAGAGGACGTTTGCTTAAAATAATTGCCTAAAGAACTCGATGACTCTCCTATTGCACAAAAAGAACAAACAATGCTATTACCTACCGCTAAAACGCTGCTAATGAAGAAAGGTAGAATAATTTATCATTGCATAATTAACACAATACAGCTAAACGTGCTTTAATGATTCTGTATAATGGTTTCCTATCACTAGAGGATACTTTTGAGTCAAGAAATAATGGTCTAAGTATTTTTTGATTAACTCTTTGATCAAACTGCACAACATTTTATGGAAGTGAGATAGCTCTAAATGCCTGTGCAATGAGTGACAACTTGCTTCATTTAACTGTCCATTAGTGCTCCCCTTTCTTCTTTCAAATCCTAAGATGAAATGCTAGTCTTAATCAAGTTGATGGGAGTTTTAACCTTACTAGTAATGGAGCCAAGACTTCCAACTGGTTAATTCAACTTCTGGTGCTTCAGTTATCCCTTCTCTCCTTTGCTTTCACCAACGCTCAGTCATTTTTTAACTTAATTTGCTACTAGCTTTTATCAGTGTAGAGAACTTGTCCAGCATCCAGGATCAAACCCGACTCTTGTGTACATCTCTAAGACTATTCTCGAGGCCCATCAAATTAAATATAGTCATGCAAACGGGTGAGAGTCAAGGATTTTCACCTATCATTTCTGCCAATAACAAGAGCTGCTATTGACTCTAAACTGTCACCAGTCTCTCATGTTGGCGAGGAAGCCTGCATACCCTTTCTTTCCTTAAAGCTACTATAGAATCCCTCCTATCTTAATCTGATAATAACAATTTTCATATTCTCACTTATGAGATGCTTTAATACGCTTTATCCTTCTAGCAATGTCCATCTTCGATAATATTCATTGAAGCAGCTTTTACTGGGGATCATTTACAACGCTGAATAAGCTTGACCCAATAATAAAATGTTACATTAAAAAAAAATAATAAAAAGAAAAGAACTTCAGCTGTAATCTGTATCATTTCAATTAAGAGCACTACTCCCAGCTACACAAGGAAATAATCCATTCAGCTGAGCTGTGAAACTCCCATCTAACTCTGTCCCCCCAAGAAAAGAGTCCTTTTGTGTATCCAAGACAGGAACTTCATCACTTGGAGCTCCCTGCCTCTTCACACACGCGAACATCTCATCAGAAGCAACCTCACTTCCTGCAGGCGCGTTTCAAAGGTTCAGAATAAACCAGGAAGAAAGCTCAAGGAAGAAGGAAAATGATCGTAACAAAGCAAAGGTTTGTCAAAGCACATTAAATCAATAACATGGTATCCCACTAGCTTCCAAAAACGCATTTGCAAAAACAGAATCTAAATCCTAAGTCACCTCAGATGCCCCAAAAATATGCACAGGGAAGCCAAAGCACCCTAAGTTTAGATACTCAAGAGAGAATCCTTTTGGCATTGACAAGCTTGATTCCCAAATAAAGTAACTCTTTCCCAAGTTTTGTTTCATCTTTCAGGAAAAGAGAAAAAAAAAAAAAAAAAAGGTGTGTAAAAATTAATTAAACCTCACAGCAATAGATAAAACAAGTACAATCATTATATAGAATGACACAATGGCTCTAAAAACTCTGCAGTCAGGTTTCCACATCCATGTTGTTGCAGAATTGCAGCCCGTTTGCCTTGCAGTCTCATTGTTGGGAGTCTCAAGTCTCGCTCCAAACAAGGTTTGCTTGCCTGGTGCCACAGCAGAAGAGAAACAAGACGCTGAACAACAGATGCAAAATCCCCCGCTTGCATCGTGCAGTTGTTACACAAAGCAAGAACAGCCACACGGAAGCAAACGTTAAAAACACTGCCCAAATGCCAAAGAATGTTTAAGAAAGCTGTTGCGTCCTTTCTTGCCATGGCCACTCACAGAATGCCAAGCGACAGGGTGTATTTTACTCTCCAGACTCAGCCAGCTGCACTAGAGCCACCCCACGACACTTCCCTGCCCGGTGGCTACAGGGACTGTACCTGGCACCAAGACGATGCCTGCCCACCCTCTGCGATCCTATCAGCCAGACAGTCCAGGTAAACACATAATTTTGTGTGTCCCCTATCAGTATAGATATCAGTAGCATCAGTATAGCATCAGTATAGACTGTGAGGATCTGGAATTTAAAACACTAAAAGAAAAAAAAAAACAAAATAACCAAAAAAAAACTTTTTTTTTTTTTCCCTAGACATACTGGAACCGAAGCTTATAGCTTTGTTTTCCGAGACAGGTAAGTAACAGCATATCTAAACTTAGCTGATTCCTTTATTAGGGCTTAGGCACTATGTTTAGAGTAGAGGAGGGAAAAAAATGTATTACAGATAAACAAAAGTTACAGTGTAAAACTCTAGCACCCTATAGTCACAAATAGCATATTCAAAATACACCATCCTTATTATGCTGCTTTCATCCCCATTTTGCATTGTCTACCTGTGCAAATTATTTCTTAAGGTCACCATTTTCAACAGCACTTTACAGATGGCAACAATACAGACCGCATAGGAGGGAAGAAATGCACAGCAAGTCCAGAGGAGAGACACCAGGAGCTCAAGGGGCTCCTACCTGCAGCCCCAGGGTCCCGAAAAGGAAGCTGGAGAACCTCAAGCTTCTCTCCTGGGAGGAGCTCAGCGGGAGCCTACGAGGCTGCGGCGACACCCGTGTCCTGGTGCAGGTGCTCTTCTGAGCACAAACGAGGGGCAGGGAGGCTGCAGACACCTGGGGGCAGATCTGCTTTGCACGGGGCTGCCCCCGAGATGCTGACTGCTCTCTAAAATTATCCAAACTCCGCAGGAGGAGGCCCCGAGTGTTGAGGCCCTGTGCTCCATTTGAGCAACAACTGAGAACAGGCCATCTCCAGAGATACCAGCCAACCTGCAGGGTTACACAGTTCTGCAATATATTCATTTAGGTAAAGTTCCACAGTGATAAAATATATATATATTTTTTTCCATTCAGGGAACAAGTCTGTAAAATGAACACAGAAAAATATCATAAGTTTAATGCGTAAGCGTAAAAACCCAGAGCTTTTTAAAGCGGGAAATTGATCCGAGCCCACAGGCTTAGAGCCGAGTTCAGAGCGCCAAGAGGAAAACAAGCAGGGGCTGAGGCAGCAGCAGCTCCTGCGCTGACGCTCAGGGCAGGCGACGAGCGAACGCGTCTGCAGCGGGATCCTCGCCCTGTAGTCACATCGGTTGCACAACAGAAGGGTGAGAAATTGGTACTTCGGCAGAAGCGGAACGCCAGGAAAGGAGAATGTGTTTTGCTGCATATTCATTTCAAAAATCCATACCACCTGAGGGAGCCGCAAACTCAAAACAGTTCTAGACTGAAGAAATTTGATACAGAAAAATCTACAAGGACTAAAAGCACAGTTTAACAAAAGTAACAACCACAAGCTCTACCAGCACTCCCAAGACACTACTGCAAGCTCATATGTTTCCAAACATGTCATTTGGCTGGGCTGACTTTGAAACGATTCCTTTCACAAAAATGAAAATAAACCCAAAAGAAAACAACTCTGCAGTATGACATAATGACAGTACCATAAATCTAAGGAAAGCAACGCACAAAAAGCAACTGCAACTTCTCCCACCCAAGAGCCCGTCCCTCCAACAGCCACAACCACGTTGCCGGCTCATGTAAAGCAATTCAGACACTTTTCTCCGTTTCCACCGAGGGTTTTACGCCTTTTGGGTAGCAGCCCAGCAAGCGCAGTATTAAATCGTGTCCCTCCTATAGAGGCACAGCCAGCTGGCAATTTCAGTTGTGTGTGCATGATACTCGCACATACAGTACATTATTCTGCCTGAAAATTTGTACTGTGATGAAACAGGAGAAAAAGCTCTCAAAAGCTGAGGCTGTTGCAGTGACGTACCTGCCTAATCCTTTCATTCTTTTGATCCGCACCAGAACAGGGAGCGGATCCGAGGTATGGATCCATGGAAAGGCAGTGGCGATTCCTTCCTTGCTTTTCCCCTACAATCCCTTAGGCCAAATGGCAAAAGGCTTGTGCATTTTTAGCCAGTATCCTGGAGGGGTTAAGGTTCCCCTCTGCTATACTGAGTACCAAGCAGTGAGCATCAACTGTGCTTGGAGAACACAAGCCATGGGGCTTGGGGAATAAAGTAAGATGGACCCACAATCTGCATCCTTGGTCCCTCGGGGCTATCCATGTGTCCTGAGGAATTTGGAAGCACTTCTTCCATTGCAACAGGCTGTTCAGCTGTCCACAAAGCAGGTGTTCCCGGCAGGTATCAGAGGACAACTGGTTGTGCTCCCAGCTAATCAGGAACCCAGTGAAAATCCGTTTCTTTTTCTGGGTTTCACGTCTGCACGCAGAGTCTTATTCTATAGTAATAAGACTACAAGAGGAGTTGTCATTGCTTTAGTGTTAAAAGCAAACAAGCAAAATCTCCCGCCTCTTCCCCAGGATCCTACAGATTCCCCACTTTCCTACAGGTTCTTCAAAGGTTGCACAACAACTGCAGAAGATTAGGAAGAAATTCTGCCGGCAGAGATCAGGACGGAAGAATTAGATACTTTATGTTATCCAGCACTGGTAGTTTTCCAGATGTGCAGTCAATGAAATTACCTAATTAATCATATCCTTTCTCAAACTTATATTTGCGGTGAATTAGCATTCGTGCTCATGAGTTCAGGATTTCAAGCTGCTTACTTCTATGTGCATCAAACAGAACCATCCAGACATTAACCTGGGGGTTCGGGGCAGAGTGACACATGCATCTCTCTCCTGGGAAAATGCAACTTTTAGTACCATCCTGCTACATCCTTATCACACACATAACACTGTTGACTTGAGGAATTTCACTGTAATTTCAGCTTAGTTTAGTTTATTGCCAGCTAATGCCAACCTTTGATCCAGGTATGGGGAAACAAGGATGACCTGGCAACGCAGGACATAGGGAAGCGCTTCCCTCCCCTCTCCCCATCTCCTCTGCAGCCCAGCACTGCTCCTGCTCCAGCACGGGACCAGGGGCTCCCTCCTGGTACCAAGCCACACTCCAGGCCCCAAATTTAATGGATGGCCTCATGGAGGCAGAGGGGAGAGCACAGCACCCTGCGGCCCTGCTCCTGGATGCGGCCGCATCCCGTCTCCTTCCTCTCCGGGCAGGGAGGAAACCGAGTGCTTTATTATCCTGAACTGAAATCGATCAGCTATCAACAGTTTAAACTTAATTTACTAGGAAACAGAATTTGAAAGGTATCTGACAAAGCTTTTCATATACATTAGCGGCCATCGGACTGTAAATCTAGGTCAATACCCTGCCAGAAAATGACCTCGAGGTGAAATGATCCATATACCAATACCAATTTCCTGAGTTGCCCAGAGTCCCTCAGTAATTTCTACCTCACATGCAATCTTTTGTGAATTTGTTTACTAAATAAATCAAAGAGCAAGAGGCGAGAAAAGAAAGCTCTTCCTCACTGTGAGCTTTGCAAGTGCCGCAGCAGAAGTCACTTAAGGTGATGTCTCTCTAGCACTTGTGCACAGCTTAACTGAAACGTGTGAAAGGTTTTATGTAAGATGGGAACTGCTGAAGGACTCCAGGCCTCTCCAGCTCTGTTTTGGCAGCAGCACAAAGCCCAGGAGCCGAGGAAGCGGCTGAGGACAGCACGGACCTGGATTCCTACCGGCTCCTGAACCCGCAGCCTCCTGCCCGGAAAGGGGCTGCTCATACACAGGCCTTGAACTGGCACCAGAAAAGCATCTTTTCTTCCATCATATGCAGTTACAGTAAAGAAAAAAAAAATGAGAAACCTTGAAAATCTGTGAAGAGATTATTATGCTTGTCTCAGTTCTAAAGCTAGCAAAAATTTTTGTTTTGTTCCATCATATGTAACAACATTAAAAGAAAAAAAAAGGAAAAAAACTTGAAAATCTGTGAAAATATTAAGCTTGCTTCAGTTCTAAAGCTAGCAAAAATATCATGATCAATGCTTTCCATTTCACCCACTGTAAAAACACAGGATAGCAACTTGTATCGTCTAGATACTGCTACTTATAATCCTGTTTATTGACAGCAAAGCTCAAAACACAATCACCAAACCACAGATCAAGTTGGTGCTCACAGAGCAAACAATTGAGAAGCAGCAGAAAATCAAGCTCCAACAATTAAACAAGATTGTGTGACTCCAGAATTTTGATTAAAATGTGAGTTTTAATCATGATCTGGTAAACACATGCAGCTTTCAATTTCCCTTTCTTGAATTTTTGCAGAGAGAATTACTACAAGTGGCTTTTTTTTTTTTTTTCCTTCCTACACTACAATTCCCTTCCTTATTCTCATAAGGATATAAAGAAGCATCCTTTTTCTTTTTTTTCTTTCTTTTTTTTTTTCCTAAGGTGCACATTAGCTTTCAACTGATTTTTTTTAATTGCTGTAATAAAATATTCACACAATTAAACGCAAAAAAAAAGCGTAAGAAAACATCGTATTTGTTAGGAATAACTTACAGAATAGATTCCCTCTTTGCCATTTAGGATTGTGGTTACCTTCATGTATTACAAAATCTGCAGAGTTGAGCTGCAGCGCTCAAACCTGCGACGCTTAAGACTTGGGCAATTCCCTAAAAGACAGACGTGGATTATTTCCAAGTGATGGCCTTCCTTTGAAAACTAGTAAATTCCTAACAGCAAAATTAAATGTTAGCTCATTTTGCACAAACACCTGCAAGGAAATCCATATACTCACATAACGCCGTGATTCAATCTGCAGTTTCCTGTTGAATTTTCACTTTCAGAACAAATATTCCTTCTCTGACACTCTCCTTTACTGTGCAGAGGTAAAAACCTGTTAGTACCTGCCCTACTTAAACGCATTTAGCTATCTGAAATGTTTTTATATTCAGTATCAACGAGCTGCACGAAGCTGCCGCAATGCTTTCCAATCTTCAAGACTACAGAATTAGGAAATGTCCCATTTAGAAATTGAGTTTTGAGTGATAAGAATGAAAAACAAATTGGTCCGTAGTCCCATGACTCCATTTAGACCGCGCTAATATTAGTTCGGATACAGCGCGAGTGCATCACCAGACAGATGGTCAGATCAATGCCTCAAATGGATATGATTTGAAAATTGTAATTCAACATGAAATCGTGACATAGCAGTTAATTAGATTTTAGAAAAGAAGAATAAAAATGCTTTCAAAAGTTTCTTCTTTCTACATGAATCAGCCAAACTTCCTAAGCATTCCAAAAATCAGATAAATCCATTGGCAAGTCTACTTATCTATGCAGAACCAGACTAATCCTCATTTTGCTAAGTAACATAATTTATCATGGGCACCAGAAGCATGTTTCTTGATCACTCCTTGTAAGAACTTAACTATGGAAGAGCAAGCTGTCCTACCACTAAAACCTTCCATACCTTTTAAGGGAACACACAAGAGTAGGTTGCCAAACATCTTGTTTGGTTTTATTTTTAGGGAAGTTTGTTAGATTGCAAGTACTATGTTCCAAATGCAGAGTTACCTGCAACATCCCCAACGCCCCTTGGAGCAACAATAAGTTAAAAGTCTATAGGGCACAGAGGAGGTTTCTTTCGGGACCAACGTGTGAAGGAAAGCCAAACAAGTCAGACAAGAGACAAAACAGACTTAAGAGCCTGCTAGGTATGACATTAGCAAGATAAAACATGTAAAATCATAGGATTAACGACAACTTTAAATTTGTTGAATTGAAATTAAAAAGGAAAGGAAATCAGTAAGGTCAGTATATGGTATGCACCCTGTAACACTATTTGACAATATTGTTAGGTTGTTTTCTCTGTTCATAGTGTGAACTTCCTTCACATCCCTTGGTTTTCAGCTCCGTGATTTTGAGCCATTTTGTCTCACAGTTTTTAAATTTATTTTGATTGTTCCAGAATCCATCCTGATTACTTGAAAACCAACGCCATTATTTCTCTTGATTTTATGGATTCTAGGTGGCCTCCATCTGAAACATCCTACAGTTATTTTATAGATGAATCCAGCATGTGGCAAGAGCATTGATTTGAAAAACTCATCTATTCCTCAAGTGCGTTTCCCACAGATGAAAATTAATGAGTTGCTACTGTGTTTATTTGTATACAGTGCTTTGAAGTAAGCACTACTAGCCACCAAGTTTCACGTGGAGAAACAGGTTGATTAGCAGATAAAAGAAAAATAACTAACAACCGCACTATCTGCAGTACCTTTCAATAATCCCTTCAACAACCAACTCTTGTTTTGGGCCCACAAAGCACTGATAGATCAAACTTGGTAGTTGACAAGTGATGCTCACCCCAATCACAAATTTTCCCATGTGTTGAACATGCTTTAACAAGTAACATCTCAATACCCATCCTCCCCAGAAGCCAGCATGTTCCTGCAAAGACTCAATCTGCCTTTTGTCCCCAAACAAGTCAAATTTCATGCACAATTGAGTTTATCTGCCTCAAATCAATAAAGGCATTAACATAGACATAAAAAAAAAATCTATAGTTAACCAATCAGAGTATTATTACAAGTCTTGCAGGAATACAGATGTGCAGAATATGGAATACGCTGGTTGAAAGGTATTTTGGAAGCTTTTTAGACATTACTAAAATGCTTTCAAATGATGTGCAGTCACTTATGAAACATGCTCAGGTGCTTTCTCCAGTTTGAAAAGGAGTGCTTTTTCAGAGCATTAGTTTTATAATGAGTCTTTTCAGGCAAATTTCAAAGGATGTATGGTTCACATACTTTAGACTGAATTCACTTATAATTTAGTATTTGATGAAGCTAATGCCTAATTGTTTCTAAAGAGCCTACAAAGGAAAATAGGTTTTTTTTTTTATTCAACAAACATTTAACTGAAATCATGTTTTGCTTTGTTTTCACACTGAGAATTGAATCTGACACTACAATAGAGCAAAGCAGCCCGTGCTAGCTAATGTGATTTTAATTACTCTAGTCCAAATTCTCCTTGTCTGCAGTTAGCGAGATTTTAATGCCGCCTAAATTTGGGAATATGGTATTAATGCTGATGGAAAAGGTTCTTGCAACAACTTGCATCTCATCATGCAAACAACTCGAGGAGCATCCAACCTGTAGGACATGAGTAGGTGCCCATGGGTGCCTGCCTGCAGCAGCAGCCCCGCAGCCTTCAACGGGACGATCTGCTCAAAGCTACAAGTAATGGTAGTAACAAGTCCAGAGCTACTGTTTCCTTTCAGAGAATATTATAAATTCTCTTTTAATAGACATCAGAAGCCTACCGAAATGATTTCAGTTGAGCAGCGCAAGGTTAATATATGCTTTTCAAATAATGTCATAATCTATTGCGTGGATCTTCAGAGCCAATTTATCTTCACATAAAGACAATGATGATTACCAGATCCGTAGCTCCTATAAATCACTTCACCTCCACAGAGCTAATGGAGATATGTTGATTTGAATCAGTTAAGAATATTGTCGGATCCCCTGGGCAGGGTCAGCAGCATCATTTTCAACTCCTTTTGAGGGAAAACACAAAACTACAATGCCAGGCAAAGTTTTTTTGTCAGAAATGTGTTAAGAGTTTACATTAACCCATGAGTACACCACTCAGAATTCAAGTCAGTTCATCACAGTACAGAGTCACATACTGGCAGATCCGAAATATCTGAGCAAAGGCAAACAAGAAAATCTGCGTTTCTCTGGGCACATGCCACCTTCATGCCATACCTGCAAACTCCGATGTATGTAGGTTTTTAAATCTGGAAAAGTAGAGATTGGTGAACATGGATTTTGAGTTAGGTAATTAAAGAAAATACAGACTTCTTAAGGAAAGAAAATCAGTATCTCAACCCATCCTGAAATTCCATGACAAGCGGTTTAAGGCACCCCAAAGCAACACTGGGGCTTGGCAGTCAAGCAATGGCCATCTCAGGACATGGCCCAGAAGAGCAGACATGCAGGTGCAGAAGGACAGCTCATTTGTTTCTACAAGCAAATACTCTTGGAAGTTTTAGAAAAATCTTCATTCTTATTCTTATTATTATTACCTGACAGAATAGATGGAAAACACACTCCTCAAATCAATTTCAGAATCTACAGGAGAATTGAAATAAATAAGCACACCTCATTTATACCAATATAGCCAAAGCATTTTGTCTTAAATCTTCCACTCTCCTTACCTCCTATAGTCAGATATATCAAAGGAGTTATTTAGATTTACACCTGACTGAGATGGAAAGGTCTGTGTACATCAAAAATTAAAAGCAAGTTCACTATAAATAACCTCCAACTGAAGCACAGCTCCAGTGACAACTAACATGTTTTTCTCTCATTTTTGCCCCTTGACATTGCAGTGTGAAACCAGTAGAAGACAAGATGGAATACGCATCTAGAGGAAGCTTGGAAACGTGTCAATTCACATGGTTTTAACATAGACAGAAGGTCCAAAACATGCAGTGGCCTTGACCTTCATATTTAGATTTTTTTTTAATCCCATAAACATCTAAAATGACAGTCCATCCTGCTATGCTTCATAATAAGAGCTTTGATTTTTAATAGCATAAAAAAGCCTATTTTGCATCACTCCTAAAATATTTGTGAATGATATTACAGAATAAGAGACAGTCCTAACTATCTGAGCACCACTTGATATTTGCTTTATAACAACAGACATTCTCTTAAGTAGCTGTCCTCAAAAATGTTACAAAAAATAAAAGAAAACACCATTTAGCTGTGTTTTTAAAACCCCAAGCGATTTCCATAATTTGTGACAGTAGGCAGAATTTGATGGCATCGCGCATTGATTTTTATGTTTCAGGACGACAATCATTACACTATTATCTGCAGTTTGAGCAGTGGAACCTAACCTCCTAATTAGGATGAGAAACGGTTCCAGTCGCCACCCCAGTAAGTCACAACAAGTCAATAATTTTAATAAGGATTAATTTAAAAACTCTACAAGGTTGTATTGGAAGCTATTCTGGCATGTCTATTGATTAACAGTTGCTATTACATTGCGTAAAGGACTTATTAAATACAGCATCAATCCAAGTGTAATGTTTTGGTCGTTTTTTTTTTTTTCTTTAGCTTATTATAAAGGGGGGGAAAAAAAGACCCAAGCACGGAGATGGTTAAGGTAAAGCAGGTATTGGATATGGAGTGATAACTCCACGCCACAGGGCAAGACCTTGCAAGGGGAGATGTCACCCGGGCTCTGCTCCAAGCCCACGTCCACAAAAGCTGCCTGGGATTCCCTGCACGGCAGCACCAGTTGCTCTGCACATCCCTGATCCCTGCATCCCGAACAGTTAGCTCTCACACACGGAATCAGGCAAGTCTCCATACTGTGGCCCTCAACATGAGTTCCTCACTTTTTTTTTTTTTCTCTCATTTTCTTCTTCTTAAGAACATTCAACATGTGCATTAAGATGACTAGCAGGGTTTTTTCATTATTATTTTTTGCCATTTTCTGCTAGGTTTTGGAATGATATCACTACTTAAAAAATGCAACATATTATTTTGACAGCTGCTAAAAAAAAAAAGCAAACAAAAAAAAAACACCACTGCTTCTGCTTTGCCTTGAAGCAAACCTAAGACTCCTCACCTGACCAATTGAGATGCATGGTCTAAAGAAAGATCTTTTTCCCGCTCTGTGGAGGGCCCTGTGCTTTCCGAGGCGCAGAGCAGCAGCAGGGAGGCTGGGTGGGCGCTGGTGCTAGGTGGCACTACTGCGTCACGCAAGTGCAGCTCGGCGCGCGGCGCTTGGCACTGCGGGCAGGGCAGCCCTCGGCAGGGCCCGGACACGGAGCGGGGCCCTCGGGCCGCCCGAGCAGGGCGGCTCTCACCTGAGGGCGCTCAGCCCGGCGCTCCTGCGTGCGGCCCAGCTGCTGCGGCGCCAGCCAGGCCAGCGCTCCCGCCCGGCCTCGCATGTGGGATTTGGCCACGCTTGTTGCAGGCCCTTTTCCAGCCTGGCTCCCAGGGCATGACACCCCGCCTGGCTCCTCCACCCGCTTCCACACCACCTCGGACGCGGGATTCGCAGGCCCTTTTCCAGCCCCGCTCCCAGGGCACGACGTCCTGCGGGCCTCCTCCATACACAGTCACTCACACGTCACGCACCGCATGGAAACACTGCAGGCAGGATTCCCCCTCCATGGAAACACTGCGGGCAGGATTCCCCCCCACACCAACAACACCCAACAGGATTCAGACACATTGTTAATATAATATTCATATAGGAACAACATATTTGTTCTGGCTGGGATCCAGACTGTCAGGGACCTGGGAATCGCTGCTTATCCATGTAGAGGCATCGCAGCTGCTGTCCACGGGTTTTACCAACGACACGCACGCATCTCCTGCACGTGTCGTAGAGTGGCCAAGTGAGACACACCAAGACTCCGCTCACAACACCATCTTGATTATTATTTTCTCTCCTCAGTTCTACATTAGCTTCTTAACATTTGCCTTATGCCAAATCTTCCAGAATTACCTGCAAGTGGCTCCTGGGGAGCAGAACGTGACTGCAGCCCCCTCTCCCTGCACGGGAACAACCTGGGATGTCATCAAGACCCATTTGCACTCAGATTTCTGCACCACCTCTCCAGAAAACATGTCATGGTCATTCATTTTGCAGGGGCCGAGCTTGGCACAAGGTCTTGGGCTCCACCTACATCCTGAGCTCAGCAGCACTGAGGACTCCTCACTCAGAATTCCTCATTTATCAGCTTCTTTACAGCCCTCAGGTGCTACAAATATAACAGCGTGTGCCAACTGCACATCAACACAACCGTAACATAAACCTTAAGCAGCACCCTAAAAGGTGTGTGTAAAAACACATCCCTGCACACAAACGTGCTTTCCCCACGCGAACACCTTTCAGGTATGAAGGCCCAAAGCTCCACATGGTCTGAAACACTGGATCTCCCACATCCTCCAAGCCCCTCAGGCACAGAGGCTATTTAAAGCACAGGTATCTGCTTGGAGGACGCAGCAGTGCCGGCGGGGGCAAGCCGGGGGCATCACGACGTGACCAGCATCCTCTGCAGACATGCACAAGAGCACGGAGGACAGCCCTATTTTGGTCTATCACGTTAGCATTTACAACTGAAAACGCTCGTTTCTGCAGCCGTGAATCATCCCTCAGCAATGTTTATGCCTGCCCACGTTCTTCGGAGGAACAGGAGGAGAATTACTCGGGAGAAGAAAAAGGAAAAAAAAAAAAAAAAAAAGAGAAAGAAAGGAGAAGATTTATAAACCACCCGCACCTGCCCAAGAGCTGAGGTGGGTGCCAGGCTCTGTGTCACTGTGTGGCTGCGGGACCCTTCCCCAAACGCTGCCTGCCCCGGTCCCGTCGAGCACCCACCGCCCCGCGTGCTCAGCGCCGCCTTCGCGCCTCCCCTACCGAGGCAGCATCGCTTATTTATTTTTTAGAAAAAGGTTAAATCCTCTCTTTTTCTAACAAAGTAACATTATAATTGACTGCTTATGTAGTAATTGCTCTATTTATAGTGATTATTTGCATGAGACAAGTGATTAACATCACCTGCTATTAACAGAGATGGGGTTATTTCACATTTATGACCTAAAGCTGTTATATAAATGAGAATTTCTCTCCCAAAGATGCTGATGTTCCACATTCTCAGGAATATATCTATGTAATGAAACGCCAGCCTTATCTTTTGAACATTAAGTATCTAATAGATATTACTTACTATTCATTCAAAATTACCTTTGGAGGATTCTGGTTTTGGAAGTGAGCAGCAAAGCCTCACGCCAAGCACCGCCTGACAGCTTTGCTCTCGCAGAGCACCTCCTTGCAGTGCTTTTTCCCATTATTCCAGCCAAATATGTGTTCCATAACCTTTACTTTTGATGGACCAAGCCTACAGTGTGTTATCAACTCATGGCTACTGCACAACAACAACAACAACAAAAAAATATATATATATATATATATAATCATTAGGGGGGAAATTTGGGATGAAGGGAGAGAAAATTCTCCTTTCTCCAAAATTCTGTTTCTCTGCCACTGGAAACTTAAGCAGATCAGGAGAAACTATAAAAGCTTTACAGCCATTTTCCAGAACACAGGTCTGTCCCACAGGAGACAGTAAAGCTGACAAAACTGATCAAAGAGAATTTCAGGCTGTAACTAATAATCAGATTCACCCCTAATATAATTTCACTGAGGTCAAGTGAGACTAAACAGTCATTGTGCAAGAAAGCCAAATACTCACAGAAGGCTTATAAACTTGCTCTGTAATTTAGCTGTTCATTAAAAGGAAAATGAAGTCCATGGCCTTTAAATTATTATACATTTATGCTTCTTTGCCATGCCAGTATTCTAAAATTGTGGCTTGTGGATATTTATACTTTGAATGGTAACCCAAAGCCACGTTTTATATGAATTCATGAAACCATTGCCTGTCCTGGATTCATTTGTTGAATTAATTTTTAAGAGATGAGAGTTTGAAGATGAGTATAATCAATCTCTGACAACACTGTCTTATTAGAGTCAAAACCTACCGGATAAATGAAAGGAAATGCTCTTTTTACTACAACATTCTTGCTCCTCCCCACCACAAAAGGCACTTATTTTCCCATTAAATCAATTATTGGGGGAAAAAGAAAAAAAAAAAAAAGAGACACACCTGTGCCTCTTTGGTTCTATCTGCTTAACACAATCATGAATCCCAGCACTTCCACTTTGGGAAGTTATCCCAGGATGTTACAGCAGGGATTGATAAAAACGACTTGTACGGTGCTTAACATCTTAATTTAAGGCTTAGCTTCACATTTTACAAGCTACTTAGGAAGTACTAACACCTCTGTTGCTCACAGTGAACCTTTGAAATTTATCAAGGAGATAGCCTCGGGGCTGAAGAAACCTCCTTCTCCCCTCACTCACTGGGAGCAGAGCCACAGCGGATCCTCGCAGCCGCGCTCGGAGCAGCCGGCGCGCGGGATCAACAGCGAGCCGGGCACAACCTGTCCACACACGAACCCGCTCCAGGCCACGGGAGATGCCCACAACAGGAAGGAGCTCCCAGCATGGACCATACAGCTGGTTTTCCATGGAAAGATGCAACTCACCGCTGGGCACCGGCAGCAACCTGTTCTTCCTCCTTCCCCACAGAGCAGCCCACAAAGCAAGAGGGTTTGTTACTGCTCCGCACACACCACGCAGGGAGCTGCGCCCTGGGCTTTTACACCCGCTGATGAGGACGTGCACACGTGGATTTTTACTGGCACGTGGGCATCCTTCCTCCCACTGCACCTATGCAACTCATGAGGGTTTTCTTAAAACACAGTCTTGTCTTCCAGGTCTAGACCGTAAGCTTGGAGTCTCTAATGAGCTGGCACATATATTTTTTAAAATTTAATAGTAAATAAAGTAAATCTCTTTAAAAAATACTTTAATAAATTAAAAATATATTTTTGACTCCCAAGCTAATTGTTAATTCTATGAATTAATAGATTTTTTTAAAATGAAATTGCACACAAAATTTTCAATTTATATGTGTGCATCAACAAATTATAAAGAAAAACCTTAGATTCTGGATACTTTATTTTTAAAAGGTTTTTGTCTGCTACCCTGTAACTTGCATGCATTGCATGAAAAGACAGTGTCTTAATTGAAGTAACTTCTAACATAAGCCCATTTAATAAAAACTCATTGCTTTAATTTAGTAAGCATAATATTAATGACAACTAAATGGTGTTGCTTTATTGCTCCCTTCCACATGCTCCTCCACAGCTTATGAAATGAGTTCTCTCAAACCTGAATGCACTTAAAACCAGTAAAAGAGTCAATGCCATTTTATAAGACCGTAACAAAATAATGGCTCAGTTGGCTCCCCTCAGCAGGCGGCTACGTGTGAACCACACACTGCATCTGAAACCTGCATCTTACCTGAATCCCAGCATTTATGCACCGACGTGCACTGACATTCCTGGGATGCTCAGCAGCTATAGAGCTGCCTAATAAAAATGAATTTTTCTTGAGCTAGCAGACACGGCGCATTCATCTGCTTGAACGATGGCTCCTCAAATGGCTACGCTTAGATTTCTTGAACTCTAAACCATCAAATTAAACCACATTCCTCCTGTGGCCTTGAGGTGATTTTGCTTCCTTGGGCTAAAATCAGAGCAAGCAGAAGTTCTTGCCCGTCCCCGAGGAGCTACAGTGCTTTAGAGCAGACCCAAACTCCTCCAGCCTCCACCAGCTCTTTCCACACCAGCTACTTTGTGCTCGAGCAGCGACCATCCAGGGACACAAGGCAAGTCACAGTGACGGCTGTCCCTACAGCAATTACAGGTACAAGAAGCATTTGGGCCAACAAGCTCTTCTTCGCATCAAAGATCTGACATCCTCTTGGAGCTGAGAAGCTGTTGCTGGTTAAAAAATCAAGTCCCCTGTCAAATCAAGGAGAGCAAAACCCTCCACCCTCCACATCAACTTCTGTGCACGCTGACTTTATTCCGTGCATAGGCCCAGCCTAGATATTTACGAGTTTGAGATGGACCTCCTCAAAACCACCATGAAAGGCACAGGGTGCCCTTCCAGACGCACTGAGGGGACCCCTCCTGTCACTGCCAACAGCAGCACAAGCTGCCACAACCTATGTAACATACGGCACTGCACACACACTACCCTGCTAAATTAATGCTAAAAAAAATTAATACGCCGATAATCCAAGATGCTCTACATGACACAAGCTCAAGACTATGTCTGTGCCTATTATTATTCTAGTCTTTACAGGAATTTTGCTAACGTGACTTAAAGAATACCATTCTTAACCCTAACCACAGAATACCATTCAACACTATTACATTTACTTCTTATTGGCACATTTACTACAGCATTCCTAACTTCCAGGTTAAGATAAAGGGAAATATCTTATGTATGGAAGCATGGAAGGGAAGTATGTAAGGGATGGGCTGTTCCAACCCAGAGTTGTGGAACGTGTTCGTGCAGAGAGGCTGCTAGGGCCGCCCCTGGGAGCAGTGTGTTGGCTGAGGACTGTGCTGATGGAGCGCGAGCCGGGCGAGCTCCGCGGTGCCCGAGGAGGACGCAGCGCTGTAGATGGGCGCAGCTCAACACGGCAGTCGAGCCCCGCTCTGCAGCGGCACTGCTGCTGTGGCAAGCGCTTTCTCTAGGCTATTAATTTCTTTAGGAGCAGCCCTAGGGAGGCCGTTTCCCCGAGGGGGAGGCAATTCAGTCGCGTTCACTGCACCGAATGCGGTGACTTGATCAATGAGGGAACCGGGAACCTCCTCCTGCAAACCCAGGTGGGAAGCACAAAGTCATTTGTAAAATAGAGACCATTCCAAGTAATATTGCTTTATGCACCTCACCATAAGAGCATAAAGACACTTGTACTTCTCAGGATCTGGCTATTTTAAACCTTTCTGAGGAGTTTACCAGTCCCATTCCTTTGGGAACATCCTGCCCGTGGCATCTGATATCAAGTCATGGTCCTGCCTCTTTTGGCCATTGACTTCTTCCATCCTTCTGGATAAAGCGATGCCTCCAGAGGAGCCATCTCTCATCCCTTCTGCAAGGTCAGCAATAACGTGGTTTTAATACATTTGACATGATGATGGAGAAAGATGAATTGCAAGTTTCCCAACATTTAGTTTTATTTCAGACCTGCTAACAATGAAAAAGCCACAAAGCCCAACACGTCACGCACAAAGCACCAGCTGTAACTGATGTTTCTATCAAAAAATAATTGGTGATGCTCAAAATTTCTAATAATACTTGAAATTTACCCAGTATTTCAATATAAGTCTCAATAGAAATCTACAGGAGGGGAAGATAAAACAGGAACCACTCAGTCGCTACATGAATATGAGAGTGCACCAGTATTTCCACAAAAAAAGCTACACCTGAAAGAACCACCAAACCAAGCCTTTCATAAAAAAAAAAGTTCAAGTTCGAAATATGTCTGATACAAAATGGAAAACAAAAAGTAATTCTTGGAAAACCTCCAGGAGCCTTGGATCATTCCTATGTTTCCTTATGAATTTCCACCAGGACCAAAGCAAGTTCTCGGTTCTGCAACACTGCTAGAGATCCCATACATGTCGTAAAGACCACACGTTAGTAGAACTACTTTAGTATTTAATGTTTCCTGAAAATTATTAGGTGAAGCAGTCCCCAGACCACTGTACAACCTAGGCTTATTGGTCTTGCAATTTCTCTTACAATATTACATTTTGGTAGACAAATAAAATTCCTTCACATGCATTTGAATGGGTGCTGTATTTCAGAGAGCAGAAGGAGAAATGAAAATAAGCATTATTTCTAAGATAATCCAAAATAATTTTAACACACTTTACTGTAAGATGATTCCCTACCATTTTTAAATTTAGTAAAGCAATTTGTTTTAAAAGTAAAACTGTAAAAAAAACAGATTATATTTTTTAATTTTCACCTATTTCCCCTGTTTTTCCACCAAACTTAGCTTAGCCTTGATATAATTCATGTAATTTCAATACTGATGGCCACTTTTCTTCTCCCCTGCTAGCTCCCTCAGATCACAGAATACCTTCAGTCTTATGCTCATTCCACAGCAAAATTCCAGTCACAATCAAAGCAGCTTTTCATTTCAGCTACACATTCTCATTCTAACAACACATCCTGATTTTTTTTTCCTATTGTACAGCCCAGACATACTTGGGCAACTCCCTCAAACAATAATGGTCAGTTTTAAGCTGTTCTCCTCCTGATTCTTCTTCCTCATGTTTAGTATTTTGCCCATGTAACTTAAAAGGATCGTGATGCAACTACGCGTCCCTTGCTTTGCGCCTGCTCGGTTGGGTTTCTGCGGGCTGGGCCGTCAGCACCCAGCTCTGAAACACGTTGTGACAAGGTCTGGGGCCCTTTGTCAACATCGGGCTAGGCGCCAGAGTCACCATGTGCTTGCACATGCTTCCCACGAGATGGAGAAGTTAACTCCTGTATCTCTACAGTTTATATTCTACAATTACCAATTTGTGTAAAGACTGATGGTTAATTTCATCTTATTGTTTGTAAAAACAAGGAAGGCTCCATCAGCCTTCAGCTTTACCAGCTAAACTTACCACCACCTTCCCAAGTGGGCTAAGGTCATCTAGCTGCATTATACACAAGGAAAACCCAGAGTTTGATCCCAATCATTACAAAGCAGAACTCAGCTTTTTGTATCTAACAGCAGCAATAGTGACAAAGTACACAGGCAGCAAGGTTGCAGTTGCTGGACACCCACAGTTATTACCTAGCTTGGATAAGAGAGTTCTGTCCAAGTCTAGAGCCAATACCTACATAAGCACGACTCCAAAGTCTATCTAAAGCACTGAACTATTATTTTTAACAACAGTTTATTTATGTTGGTTCAGATTCAGAAAACAGTGTGTAGTATATTCTAGATCAAATAGAATTTAGAGAACATTTCATTTGCAAACAATCAGGAATCAAATTATTAGGAATATTTCCTATTCTGTTGAGACCAAATAAACTGTCTAGATATAATTTATGTTTCCAACAGAAATATAGGTTTTCCACTAATCCTTATTGAGAAGCTCACTTTACTGAAATAGACATTCTGCATTACATACACTCCAGTTCCTGGGCAAAAGTGTGACATAATAAAATTCAGAATATGCTAATTACTTAATCTAGGCAAATACTACAAAATGTCATTTCAATACCCTGAAGATCCTTTATTAATAGTTATTTATAAACAGACTGAGTTAGAAAACACCCACTGGAGCTGTGACTGTGTTTTTCACTCTGAAGACAATTTTCACAAAACAACGTGTCATTCATGAAACCGTTCTGATGTTGAGGAAACACTTGCCTGACAATCGTGCATCTAATTCTGCAGCGAGTTCTCTGCATCTCCCCGAGCAGCTCACCCTCTCCAGGGGAGGAAACTTGGGACACAGCTCTCAGTGCAAGGGGGAAAGTTGCCCTTAAGCCCCGTAGCTGATGCACTGAAAGTCCAGACCTTTCCCAACATCAGCCAAGGCTGCCCAGTGCTACGAGAATAGCACTGAGAATGGTGGTGGCGAGGGGGAAGCTTGAGTGCTCATGGAAGGAAAGCAGGAGGGGAAGGAGGGTGGATGGCTCTGCGCTCAAGCCATGGAGTTGTCCTCAGTGCCACATTGTCCTTCAGTTGGGGATTCACAGCACAACCCTTCTTTGCCATCTCCATTCGTAGGCTGTCAACACAGCTATCTTCTGACTGGCCGGCAATCAAAGATGAGTCCAACTCTACCCCATCTAATTTCCATGCCACTCTTGTCTGTCCACATGTATTTTACATTTAAATGAGAAAATTTTGCTTGGGAACATGATGAAATTTCCAGATTTTAATGATTATTTAATATCTTGAAGAATTAACCTATCATTATTGTCACTACTGAGCTAAAACCATTTTGTTGGCCTGCTGAGCCCATACCTACTTTGTGCAATCAAGAAATGAGATTTGGGATTCATTGCTCTGATGTTGACAAGCTATTTCTCATAATCTGATCTCTTTGAACCATGTTTTCCAAATGAGTCAACGAATCTCAATTACTAACCAAAGACACAACGGGTGTCTTAGCCTGCAGATGCTCTAGCAAAACCAAGGCTTGACCTTTATCCCTCAGTTTCCACTATTTCTACAAGTGAAATAAAGGAAGCACCTTTATGATTCACTCTGTGCATAAAAGCCTTTGTTAAAAAAGAAAGAGCGAGGGAGCAAGAAATATCCAGACCTTCTAATTACTTGAACTTTGAGATCTTCTCCCCACTGAGAATTTCTCAGCACAGAAAAGCCGTGAGGTGCCTTCCTTTCAGCACATTTGGGATTCAACAGTTCCACTGTCATTTAAGTAACTCAGTGGATTGAAGTAATTTTGCTTACCAGAAGAAACGATGCTGTGAGGTTAGACTGCCTGCATGGCAACACTTTCACAAAGGGAATATTAGGAGCAGAAATTCCTATCATGGATTACACTTGCACAGCAAGGCCCGCATCTCAAAGGAGCACGGACATGGCAAGAATACTAACATTGCTAACACAGAATATCATTAATCTAACGAGATTACCTTCCTAGAGATCATCATGTGGTTCTGCTTTCATACACACGTCAGCCAGGTCTGCCTTGGCACTGACTCCCAGTTACACTGGATGTGATGTCGAGCAGCAGGACCTCGTGTCGGTTTGGAGTACACGGGGGACACAGGGTGCCCACCTGACATGTCACACACACCTGGAACACATGTGCAAACACTGGGAACGATTGTGATGAAGGTCAAATCACAGTCAAACTCCCAGAGACTCAAGATTATAGGGTAACCAGCTCTTGCTTTGAAGAGCGCTTGGATAAAAACAGAGAGAATTCAACAAAAGAGGAGGAGGAGAAAATTGCTAAAATCAATGAGTAATAATTTGAAAGAGTTTCAGGTAGACTATCTGAAAAGACTTGGGTAAAAGTGTTTGTATGTGTCTAACTGTAGGCAACATGACTGACACCAGAGGTAACACAACAGCTCCTAGAAGAAGAGGGCCAACTGCTGCTGATAACTTCTCAGCACGTGGAGCTGGACTCTGAGGCCCAGCCCTGGTACATCCCAGCTCTCCCTCGGTTCCTTCCTAACCGAGCAGAGCTGCAGGGGGGTATTTTTTACTCCCTAGAAAAGTCAAATTCTCACTCTAGTGAGGCTTGGCTAATGGAATTCTTAATTTTACTCTGTATCTTCAAGACATGCACTAAATAGCCAGGTGATGATACATAATAAAATACATAAATTGCTTCTCATTTTTGCTAGTGAACTCAGTATTGCTTGTCACAGCAGATCCTAACTAACGCCAAGGAATAAGGAGCAATTCAACTATTCTGCTTCCTTCCACGAACACTTCATTTTCTGCTCTGAAGTAATGAATTAAGATGGAAAATCTAATGACCACTAAAAATGTCATATGGGAAGAGCCAAGAAAGCTGCCATCCGTACGAAAGTGTGCAAATCCCCCATTTGGAAAAAATGTTAAGAAAAAAGATATAGTATCATTTATCAGTAATGTCATTTGCTAGATTCTTCCATTTGATTCCTATGAGCTGCTCAAAACCTGGAGTGAACCAGTGTCAAATGTCAATGACCACCCCCCCAGCTCCACTTGGCTTTCTGAGGGCTTCCTCACAACTGCCACCATTCAAGCCATCATTCCAAAAAGAGCCAGGGAGATACATAAGCAGGGATCCTTAAAAACCAAAAAAACAGATAAAATTCTACGGACACATAAGTCTCTTGTCCTTAGAGCTGCTTGTCATTCACAACACAAAGCCCCCGATCAGCGTAAGACCTCAAACGTACACAAGTTTATAAACTAACTATCATGCATGCAGAGAACTGTTCCACTTGATAACTTCCCTACTTGGAAAATTAGGAATAAACTTCACAAAATCAAACACAATTTTCATATTTGTGCAGCTCTCCTTACAACACTGAATTATATTTCAACCTGGTTTACTAGGTGATTAAAGTACAAAGAGATAGGGAGCACAACAACGTATTGAAGAATGTAGATGCTTTCTGATACATACTTCCTTTTTAAGCGTATCCTTTAAGATTAAGGAAGAAAGAAACAAGATTAAGGAAAAAAAAGCATGAAATTTTCAAAACATACGGTAAAGAACAGATTGAATTCCTTGGAGTACTGAAAAACTATTACTATTAACAACAAATACTGATGCAAAATTGTTTACTTAGCAGTGTGCTTCCTTCCTGATGCTATGGCATATTCTCACTGGATTTCCAAGGCTACTCTGCTGTTGCAGAAACTCATCTTTGAGGACATTGCTCAGAAATCTCATTTCTAGCCAAGCACTGTGTGCTGCCCTGCATAACAAGGTGAGCGTGCATCCTTCAGGGCTCAGAGTCTGCTTATGCTAAAGAGCGCCCGTATGTACGTAGGA
Organism: Nothoprocta pentlandii; assembly: GCA_013398315.1. Classification (NCBI taxonomy): domain Eukaryota; kingdom Metazoa; phylum Chordata; class Aves; order Tinamiformes; family Tinamidae; genus Nothoprocta; species Nothoprocta pentlandii. Next base: position 513,274 of record VZSG01000083.1, read on the forward strand.
CGTTCAGACAGATGGGGAAGTCAGTTGCGTAGAAAAAACAGGGATACGACTAAAGAAAATGGAAAAAAAAAAACAAAAAAAAACACACAGATAAACACCTTGCCTACATAAAGCGAGTGACACAGGTCAAGCGAACCCCAGTGTGAGCCCCATGTGCATGGGCAGCCTCACTCAGCTCCTGCGTAACCTTTTAGGCCATAGAGGATCTGAGGGAGTTAACCCATCAGGGTCCAACCTTGGCTGCAGTGCAAGACGACAGTCCCGCGGTCCCCACCAAGCAGAGGGCCCGCAAGGACAGTTGAGACCACCTGCAATAACGTATCTACAACCAAAACACCAACAGCGCATAAGAAACGCGACGCAACGCTCGAGTCCCCAGCTCCGGTTCCAGTCTGCACAGGTCAAACTCAGCAGCTCCCATCCTTGCTCGCACACCAGTGATCACCATAACCCAGTAACCAACACAGCACGTTTTTGGCAGGATAAAAAATTAGTGCCTGCTAAAGTTTTAACTTGGAAGTCTCTGCTCAACATCATTTACGACTCTTTTCTATATAATTTCATACATACTGTTATAAAACTTTGCCTATCGCTGAAAAGTGGGCACTCTTAGGATATAAGGGAGCAGCTGTTTAATAGCTCAAGGCTTTATTACACTACAGTTAAGAGAAAGAAGCAAAGATTTAAACTACTAGGGAAATTTATACCGAATCTAATTTCACCAGTTGGACTTGGTCCAAAACACCGCATTTAACACCTTTACTCCTGCGAACACTGTGTGAGATCTTTAATGACCAAAAGCGGTCAGGACCTCCGTTTTAGATCTCACCTGATAGACAGGCTAATGAGATTTCCAGGACCACGAGCTTCTGCCGAGATTGACAGCCGCACTTCCAAAATGTTTCCCCATTTCCATTCCCTAATGGAATCAAATTGCAACGCTGTGCAAAAATGCTAATGCAGAGCTCCCCCCGCAACCCTCCAAAGCCGCTTGACTCAGGGCCAGGAGAAGTTTTCAGTGTACACATGCATTGGTTATTCTACCTTGCAGATACTTTGCAAGCCTTGACATACAAGCTCTCTCCACAAGCCATCACACCAGAAATCCCCAAACATTCTTCCAGTCTGCTATGAATATAGAATATTCTTTACAACAATTTAAAGGATTATTACTGTATCTATGCCTTTCATACATAAAAGTATAATACATACACAATAGACTGGAAGGCCTCAGAAAGATGTGCCTTGTGCTAGCTATAAATAATTCAGCTGGAAAAAAAAAAAGGAAAATGAAATTGCATACTTAACTGGTATACCAGAACCGAATGACTGTTCCAAGCGCCTCTCTGAAATACAAGAGTACCATCTACCCAGTGATGACCACTTTTCAATGTAGAAGATGGTCAGTAAGATTATTTCAAGATATTAGCTCCCTCCCCGCAATGAGCTCCATCCAAACCCAATTCCACGTGGCCCAGGCCTGTGCCGGGGCCGCTCCGCACGCAGGCCCAGGAGCATCATCCCGTGCCTGTCGGTGGCGGCTCCTCGGCACGGCCACCCACAGCGTGGAACCAGCACCCAAGGCCGTGTCCCAACCTGCTGGGCTGGCTCCACGCTGCAGCATCGCTCCCAAGGCCTTTTGTTAACGTAATGGACGGAATATTTTCACCCGAGTCTCCGTGCGGTTCAGGAGCGGTGGCAACACAGGATGGGAGATTTTAATTGTTTTGCTTTCGTGGTAAAGCCCTCACAAAGGCAGTGACACTGCAGCGGATCCAATACACTAATCCAAAAATCCTGCCCTGTCTTCCTTCCTCTGAAAATCTTCCTCCTCAAACTCCACATGCAGAGACACAAACTCAAAAAGCAAACATTTGTAACTTATAAACCCTGGTAAAAAGGAGTGTGTCCTTGGAAGTTCCTCAAGAACGCGTAGCCAGCTTGCAAACAGGCTTTAACTAGTGCCATCAGCCACCGTCACAGAAGAGGCCCCGTCCCCGTGGTGGGTGAGGAGACGCACAGAGGGGCAGGACGAGGCCTGCCTGGGGCCGGGGTCCCACAGCTGCCCAAAGACGGTGCCCAGGGCGCTGGGGTGCAGCCTGACCATCCCGGCACATCTGGTCACATCTACCAGGACAGGGCTCCTGACCCAGCGCAGGTCACGAGCCACCACCTGTGCTGCCCAACTGGAAGCCCCTCCGCACTCCCGCAGACACCGGATCCATCGGCATCCCAAGCTCTAGGGACGGATTTGTAAAAGCCTCTTTCCCAGCTGTGTCAGTAGTAGAACCATGGAATACACAGAAACAGGATCCAAGAAGTCATCTACCAGCCTTTACCAACATCTAAGCCAACCTTTACTCATCCCCACGCTACAAATACCAAAAAAGTGGTTAAGTAACATAGCACAAAATAAAGGGTGGGGGGAAGGAGATTTTGAATAAAGTGTCATCTGCTTAAAGTTCAAACTAACTTTTTATACTTTTTAAAGTTATGACTTATATAAAGTGAAGGTGGCTTTATCACTTGCACCCACAAGTGTAGGGATAAAAAATAAATTATTAAAATAAATGTGAACTTCCACTATTTTTTTTTATCATATATATACACACTAAAATGCCAACAATATGTCATGCCTAAGAAACATCCTTTTATCCTATTTTAAAGCCAGTATTCAACTTAAATGGTAAGTCATATCTCTTGATCTTGTTTTGTAAAGGTTGTACTTGCTACCAGCTTAACACAACTGTGGGAGCCGGTATGGGAAGGATCGATAAAGCAGCATTACCCTTTGTGATAGCGAGTCTCTGCAGGACGCTCCAGCTTAACTCTGCTGCCTGCACTTACACTTCGCACTTTCCCACTGGGAGCATGGGCTCAAGCATAGTAATGGACTGACAAAACACCAAGAGGTGGATAAAAAATCCCCTCTTTTCCTTGCCCTACGGTTGCTTTCTTTTGGTAACACCTATGAAAAATAAAATAAAATAAAAAGCCATAAAATGCAGGGTTCACATACTGCTACAAAAACACACCTGCTGAACCCAGGTCCCGTGGAACCCAGGTGGATGCACAAGGTTATGGTCTCTGGTTTAGAGGCACAACTCCAAACAGGGAGAGCCTTTGGCACAAACAGAGCTGGGGACACTGCCAGTGTCTGTAGAGTCCAGGAGCAGTTTTGTACAAGGATTTCACTTACAAACAGAGAGAGGACTTGCTATTGGAACAAGATCAGCAGGGATGCAAGATGAGGGTGAAAAAGTAAAAGAAAAAAAATAAGAACGACTGAAAAGAAAACAAATTCAGAAAGGTTTCAGAAAAGTGCTTTGGATGTGAGTGGATGTAGATGACCCAGCTGGCAAGTCAGAAAAAACATCTTTTCCTTTTTTTTTTCCTTTCTTTAAGCAGGACACACCTGGCTCGCTGCAGTCACACGGCCAAGCACTCCCTCCAGCGCCTCCTCACCAAGACTCTTTAGCACACAGGACAAGAGGCAGCTGTATAATAACCCTCAAACACACACGCACATGTATAAAACCAAAATCAACCACAACAATCCGTGTGCCCTTAACATCTTGGGTATTTTAGACAAAATGACTGCTCAGACACGTCCCGGCCACGTCGTAGGCACCTTACCGGCTCCCTCGGACTGTCGATGAGTCCAGCTGAGATGAAAATTCATCCTGAGTTTCTGTAAAATGATGGTAACTACTAAGCAGAGACCGGTAGGCGTGAGGTAGGCATGAGACTGCAGGAAGAGAATTAACAACAGGTGAGGGGAAAGGATCTTTAAAAGCAGCAGCAGGTGGGCAGAGCAGATGAAGCCAATTTGGAGGCAGAGGCAAGCAGGTGCCAAGCTGCTCGGGTAAAGGCAGCTCTGGAACCAACACCCCTTAACTCGGGAGGATCAAAAAGCTATTTCGTTGGCCATTGGGTGGATGGCTATTACGTGTCACTGCTCTCTGTCACACAGGAGCTGCTGATTCCCTTTTATATCTTCATTTTGGGAGGGAGATTCCCCTTCGTCCGGGATGCTTGTCAGGATGTGGGATCCCCGCAGCCCTCGCAGAGCTCCCTGTGGCACCCGCCTCTCCCCTGTGCCCAGACCTTGTGCTAGCACCACAGAAAAGACAAAATGTTTCACTGGGCTCCAAGCAATCCCTTTGTTAGCATCAGCTTTTGCTCCAGATATTTGCTAGAAAGGAAGCGCTATTCCTGCAGACTTGGACTGGTTACACGGAGCAACTAGTGGGTAACTAATGGGACAAGCCCGTGTCGCCGCCTCTGCAATGCTGCACAGCATTAATGACACATACTTTAAGCGCTGGGTAATAAACAACTGGGTAAGATAACAACCTGGTTCACCCCCAAGCTAAATGCTTTTAATATATGGTTCACAAACACTCATTTCCAGCGCACACCGCCCACTGTTACAAAGCAGAGCACAAACTATGTTTCATCGAAGCTCCTTTGCTGTTGTAAAACAGCTGCTCTAGTCCTACCAAATACATTTGGATATTGCACGCTTTAAATTTTGCTCTTCTTAACCTGTCCCATGGTTTCTTACACCATCAGGCTGCTACGGAACATCGTGCCACGTACTGAAATATAGAGCTCTGTTTATGAGCCAATTACTACACCTCCCAAGCAAGTGCAGGTGCTGCCTAAGCTGCTTTCCTCAGAGCTGCTGCAAAATTATAGGTCTGTGATACAGTTTACATAGGGAATTGAGCATCACCATCTCTCTGAAGAACTGTGCTGCAGGTAGAACCAAGCCAGCAATACCCAGACAGCTCAATTAGCTGCATTTCCTTACAAAGCAGAGCCAGTTAATATAACCAAATTAATCCAGTAAGGACATTTTAACGGTGCCTACTGAAATTATATTATACTAACGACTTTTAGCTAGCCCCTAACCAAAGGAAACTTCTCATTGCCTAATAAACACAAGGTGCCTGATGAAAATTCAGTGATAAAACGGTTAAAATTCTGCTTCTCTTTGCAATGTATAAATCGGATCCCACTTTATCAGAAAAGTTTCAAATGCAATATTACTTTTCCTTACATATACAGCTTGCAACTTACCTAGGGCACTATTTATCATTCAGACAACTTAAGTATGACAAAAAAAAAAAAATCACCTTGAGACAAATGAGAAATTCTCTCCTGGGAAACTCAAAACTGTATTAATATGATAAGCAGCAGAGCTTCACTTTTCCTTCATTAACTTTAGCAGACATTTGTGATACAGCCCAAGAAAGAAGAGAGTGCAAAGGAAAAAAAAAGACCAAAAAAAACAAGGTTCAAATACGCTCCTGGTCATATCAATCATTTCCAGCTTCTCCAGCTCAACCAAGTTTGTTTATTGTTACAAAAATCACTAAAAACATGATAGAAATCAGCTGAAAAATTCAATGCCCAGAGGGAACGCGACATACAGATAATCTAATTCATTTGGGAAATGAAAAGTTTGTGCCGGGTATTTAGTAACCAAAGCAATTCCCAGAAGCGGGCTATTGAAATCAAGCCGAGTAGCATTTCATTGGATTGCTGCTGCCCTGCCAGAACAAAGAAAAATGTGGAGAGGCAGAAAGAAATATCAGTTACATAACCGAGATAAATAGAAAGAAACTGGAAAAAAAAAGGCCAATTATCACAGTCCTTTTTCTGTTAAGACCGTTTCGGTTAGAAGCTGGTGCCCATTTCAAGTGCTGCCCAGGACAGTCACAGAGGTCATTTAGGAAACAAGAAAACCCGTCCTGTATCTGCACTCTCAAAAAAGGACACCCAGTTCTGCTTCTGGGGTGGCCTTCACCCTTCGCACCTGCTTACTGAACGATGTCAGCAAGAGGCAATGCCAAACACGGGGACATCAACAACCTGGGCCTGAGCACTCGGTTTGAAAGACCCGTGGGTCTACATGAACTGTATTTACACTTAAGACGAAACCACTGTCAGCTCTGTCCCCTAGATACCTCTATTCAGCTTCCTTCCCAACAGGACCTTGGTTTTCCCCTGCACTTCTCAACAGCCCCAGGAGGGGTTGCCAGTGTGACCCTCTTGCACCTTGCCTGGGTTCTCAAGACACCGGCTTGAGAGCAATTTCCTATTTTATTGGCTTTAATAGTTCACCTTTTTCCAAGTTATGAAACACAGAATTTATTCCAGGGAAAATTAGTCACGTTATTGCTTCTGAAATGCCAAACGCCTGCGAAGAGCTCAGGCACAAAGCTGCCTTACTTGAATAAATCAGCAAAAGCAGCAGAACTCCAAAGGACTTTAGGCAAAAACACGAGGTCACAGGGTATTTCCAAGCAAAAAGATCTTTGAGATATCTCAAATGGTCTTTGCAGAGTAATTCCTAGCCCGTGAGTCATGATTGCTCCAAAGAAAATACAGAAAGACACCGAAGCACAAAAAAGCCCGTAGCGGGATATTCAAGCCTTACTAACAAGCATAGCGGGATGGACGGAAGTAATTTGGCTGTGCCCTGCTGCGCCGCCCGAGCTGTCCATCCACACTGAATGAACCTAATTAGCTGGTATCAAAAATGCCACAGCTTGTGCAATGGGCCAAACGGAGAGGGAAAGGAGGGGGACTAATCAGCGCCGAACACTCGCATTTCCATTTACTTAAGTGCGGTATTTTGTCCCAAATTAGCTAACAACTAATGAAGGCCCTATTTAACAGTATTCTCACAAACTCGAAGTGAAAGAAAGATTATTTCTGAGTGTCCAGCCACATCCACGCATTTTAAAATCTTCCATAATGCATTATATCACAGCACATTTCAGCCTGCATTTGTAATCAAATACCCGGCCACAGAACACCATATTAAAATAACATTAATGGTCTGTCTTAAACTCTTATATGGCTAAAAGTAAGGACAAAAATACATTCTGACACTTTATTATTGGCTTCTATTACTCTGCAGCAAAACTCCTTGTCCTCCGTCACATGCAAGAGTTCAAGTTAAAGTATGAGCATCTTTTAAGGTATGAGCATCCATCTAACGCCTGCAGCTCCCCCATATTTTTCCCCCCACTGCTCTGCAACCCAGTCCATGTCCATTTTCCACATGCATAAATTTATATGCAAGAAGCACACAATTAAATGCATACTTTTTACAAGGAAATGCATCTTTAAATCACATTAAAGAGAACGTTATGACACCTGTAATTATTTTCAAGGGTTTTTTTTTTTTTTTTTTT
>VZSG01000083.1:520515-551496 GCA_013398315.1 Nothoprocta pentlandii
ACAAGCTTTCAAGTTAAATCTGCTTCTTTGCTGGTTTCCCTGCAGCCTGTGCGAACACTGGTTTCCTATAATAGGATTGCTCAGGAGCATCAGGCTGCTGGCATTGATCTTTGCAAGAGAAAGGGAACATTGAAACATTTGTTCCTGGGGGTGAAAACCACGCAGAGCAGACTGCACACCGGCTTAGCAAGGAGGTACAGAAAGGGATGCAGATCGAAACTGTGACTATATCAGACACGGGAACGTTCCTAACATAACAAAGTCCAAAGCTACTAACATTAAAGAGCTTTATTTGATAATAAGTCATTAAGATTTGATATTACAGTGCCAAATAATTTGGGTGGAGGATGAAAGAAGATGAAAGGCAACGTGAAGGCCGTAATGAGAGCACTCTTGACTACATGATTTTAAGTTTCACTTAGCAGTATATTCACAAAGTTTTTACCAGTTTATCCGAGTCCTTCGTTTATGCACCTTTTTATTTATTTCCATGGACACAGACACACTTCCTCCTCTCATTGTGCTGCAGATATAAGAAGCTTTTCTTTTCTCGAAATAAAAATACAAATCAGCCAGTAGAGCAACTTGTGGCAGAGAACATCCTGGATAACTTCGTTTCTCTCCTCCTCTCGTCTATATTATCATTTCCATTATAAGGACATTACAATTCTTTTTAGAGCAAATATACCTTATGCTCAAAAAACCAATAGGCACAAAAACCATAATACACTTTTTTTTTTTTTTTTAAAAAAAAAAGCAGGTAACAACAAAAAGACAAGATTTAACATGTAAATTCAAATATGAAAGCCTGTTCTACCCTTCAAAAAGAAAATGCCACTTAAAATCCTGGGAACAAACGTTGCAGTCAAGGGAAGGATTTCAACCTTCTCCAAGGCTTTCCTTAGACCTTCCAGTATTGGTCTTGACCTTGGTCACACTCTTCCTTGGTAGCAGCACACAGATGCTTACACAGTCTGCTCTTATACTTAGCTACCCGCAAGCTTTATTTTAACAATTTCATTGTATAAGAAAAACAGCAGGACGATATTTTAGCAGGGAATAACTAACTGTAATGAAGCTTCTGGGTGTCACGGGGCTACAGAAACTCTTGACTCCCTACATAAGCCACCCAAATTGGATTTTGCTGTACCCAAACGAAGGCCGGTGCCGCCAGCCTCCACGCGGGAGGTCCGTGAAGGCCGGGCTGCTCCAAGGGCCGTGGCGCTCAGCATCCCCACGCGGCGGGACGCGGGGAGGCGGCTGGCGCAGCGCGGGGCGCGGGGCGCTCGAGCACAGCAGCCCCAAACCTCTGCACTCCGAGCGCCCAGGAGCCCCTGCTTTCCCCATGATTAAGCTGTGTGATGCAAGGAGCTGGTACAGAGTGTATGAGCACTGCAAGAGGACACAGTCGTTCTTTTCCAACATGCTCACCTCGTCTCAGGCTCCTCTTGAGGCTGAGAGCTGCTACAAGAGGAAACATTCCCTACAAAAACACAACTTGGGCCCTTGCTACAGGACTGCACAATTACCCAACCCATCCCAGGCCAAACTGCTGAGCTGCAGAGCTGCCCTCAGGCACGAGACAGGCTGAGATCTAATAAGCAGGACACCTCGTAGCAGCCACGTTAAGCTCCGTTAAGGAGATCTTATAAACACTTCCTTATCAGCACAAAGGAACGTATTGACCATGTTTTCTTCCGTCCAAGTACAATATAAACTGTGAGTGCATGTCCTGCCTGCTCTGGGCATGGCACCAAGCACCTCTGATTGCCCCCAAGGAAAACAGACCCAGGGCCCCAGGTGAGGGCAGGAGGAAATCTCCCGCTCCCTGCATTTATACTATGAAAGTCTTGAGCAAATTATAAAGCTTTCGCAGGGTAGATGCAATCATGTTAATATTGTCTTTTATGTTTAACCATAAAACATAAGTAGAAATGAAGCAGAAGCAGAATTAAGAGTAACAACAATTTTAAGATATTTGGGAGGAAAGGAATTTGAAAAGAAACCTTCCTTGAACTCCTAAATGATTGAGAAAGTATAATTCAAAGAGATATATGATCAAAAAAAAGTACATAACAGATCAATAAACCCCTCTTACAAGCCCACTGCCCAGCCATACATTAGACATTCACGGTGTTTGGCAGACATCAAAATGCACTACAGATATTAAATAATTGCAGCCCATAGCCTACTACTAATCTTCTGAAAAGTCTAAGACTTACAATTCCCCCCCTTTTTTTAATAGCACGTTACACAAACTATTTTATCTGCAAACTGCTTAGCAAATTCTAATCATGAAGAACAGACCAATTCCCCGGCCTCTGCAGAAAGAGCACTAATATGAATGCACGTTTGCTGCTCCTCTGCTGGCACTTAACTTCCAATCAGCACAACAGTGGCAAGTTGGATCTCCACCTTATTTACAACAGGCCAACACCCCTCCGAAAAAGTAAACCAGCGTCTTCCCTCACCTAGAGATTAAGCAATGCTCTCCTAATATATGAAAATACCAAAAGTTGCTTTGCATTGACTTGGCATTAGATGGTATTTGTTAGTCTCCAAATCCTGGTCAACAACAGTCAGAAACCTGCACGTGCAAATCAGCAACAGGTTTTCAGGAGAAAATTGAATCTCAAGTTCCAGGCTCTGTGCTACAAATATAAATCTTTAATAAATCACTTGAAGTTGCTATTTCACCTTTTTATACTTTTTTTTTTTTTGGTACTACTAGACATTAAAGATCTCTCAGCAATAAAGGTAAGAGATAAACAACAAAAAAAATCAGAAATAGAAAACACACACACAATTTCCTACCTACAAAAATAGTCTGGGTTATAACTGACAAGAATTTCAAAACATCGAAATACGGAACTAAGTCTTAAAAGGGCTTTGATATGTTTCATAATGTCTCTTACAGCCAAGGAAAAGAATGAAAATTCTGAGTTTGGGGACAGTGTGGCCAATTCCAGCGGCAGCAACTTGCGCAGCTGCGGGACGAGGCAGGACCCTCCTGGTCCCCACGCACTGGTGCCCGGCAGCCTTTTCGCACCAGCACCGCTCCACTCATCCTGCGGGTCCTCTTCACATCTAGCCCTGAAACTATGTCACGTTCCTAAAACATACGGCAGGTGCTAAAGTGCCACAATATTCTGAGCTCTTCCAGCTTGAGGATCGTTTCTTCCAGCGCAAAGCCCAGGACAGGCTACACGGGATATTTTGGAGATAAAACCCTGAACGCTGGGCAATAACTCCAGGAACGGCTCAGGGTGGAATTGCACTTTTCAGAGGAAGGAGCCAGAACATTCTGCGATCCTTCTTTTTTGACACGTTAATTGTTCTTGCCAAGCCAAGCAGCGGCACGCCGTATTTATTCAATGAGCGCCGAGCCACGGGGGTTATGGTGCAGGCTTCCTCCACCACCAGCCAAATTATCTCAGTGCCCAACTTTAAGAGGCTGCAATAATACTCCATCATTTGAGAATACTGGTAGGCTTATGCATCATTTTAACAGCGTGAAGGCAGATTGAGATCATCTTCCTGTTATAGGAACCTGGAGACAAGTGGCAGCCGTCGTGAATCGCTTCCGTGCCGTCTTAGTCCGAACAGGGATCTTAAAGAGAAAGCAGCCTATTGCTACTCAATCCCAACACAGAATATACAGGTGTTTTTTTTAACCCTTCCTTTTTTTTCTTTTTTTTTTCTTTCTTTTTTTCTTTCTTTTTTTTCAAGATACAAACTAATTTTATTTTGTGACTACAAGAATTCCTATCATTTTCTTATTTTTCCTATCTAGAAGATTCCCAAGAAAGGTCTTTGTCCCCACTGAGGGCTCTCAAATTCCTTGAAATGAGTTTTGGAAAGGAACTGAGATAATATTGGAGAAATGAGGACGTGCCTGATGTAAAAGTACTTCTCTGAATATGTTTTATTAGAATGCTCTAAAAGAAATAAAGAATATTCTTTTGAACGTTACTTCCAACTATGTAACTACGCACACATTCACATATACGTACAGGTATTACTCCTAATAAATGGAGGGAATCCAAGTTAGACAACTGGATGCTGATAGATGACAAAAATAAAGCTGATGATTTAACTTTTTATCAATCAATCTTATTTCTCTTGGAAAAAATCAGTTTACTTGCATGCAAGATATTATCCTATGCTCTTCCCAGAAACCTTGAAAGCAACATCAGAAAGAACAAACAAAGCCTTTACACATCTAAACTCCTTGAGGTATCTGCAGTCCTTGAGACTTGTTGAACAGCAGGGCTACTCTCCCGTGCTAGGGCCCAGCTAACACTGCAGTGAACACGTAAATGATCTTTACGGTCCTCATGCTCCACGTCCTCAAACCTACTCAGGAGACTTAGGATAAGTAAGCAACAAATGTTGTCTAGACTTCAAGAAATCCAAAAATATTCCAGGATAACAACAACATACACCATCTAAGATGATCTTTTTTTCCCCCCCTATGTAGGGCAAGGAAAGAAGAGGCTACCAACCAAATGTAAAACACTACACAAGATCAATACGTATCAAAGCAGAGATCCCAAACCAAGGTATCTGCTTTATTGAAGAAAGCTCAGTTATACATAAGGAAATGCAGGCAGCTCACTAATGAAACATTCCACTACTAGTTTTACTACAAGGGCACTGTTCTTACTCCTGACAGTTAATGACTGTATGCGCCTCAACACAAGGTTGTCACTTATTATCTGTGTGGGAAAAGCAACTATTGCATTTGCTGACATGGGCCCATGAAGTTCTCAGATGTTCCTTCTTCTGCTGTCACAAAATGAGTGAGCTCCATCTGGTTCCTCCAAATACAACAGTGATTGTCAGGCACTCAGTTTAAGGCAATATTTTTCCTTTCTTCTTACTTCCATTATTACTCACCTATGCTACACCAACACATTGGAAACTATATATCAGTTAGCCAAAAACCAAGTAGCACCACTCCTAATATTAAACTATTTAATGCAAGAACAGAATTTAATTCCTGAACAGAATAAAAAGTTGCCAAAAACAAACTTATGACCCAGGGTGTTGCAGAATGCAGGAAACTCCACCAGGTTAAGCACACACTGCAATCCTGTGTGAAATTCAGGCTACAGCTACACCCAAGAGCACGACACGCCATAAGTCACTGAAGCTTGAGGCCAACGAGAACTGTGGAGCTGTTAGCCTTTTATTTTCTATTATTTCTCTCCTCTCTGCACTTAGTAACCGGGGTGAAAACACAGCCCTGAAAAAGGCAACGGTCAGTCTACCATTAAGCTGTGAAGAGGCAGGATTTGCCTTTTGGAACAGTCAGTTTTGCACTTGCTTTGTATCCGCAGCTCCTTCCCTGCTAAAAGGCTTACAAATGTCAAGGAGATTGTCGTGAAAAAGAAAGGAATCAAACAAAGCACATACAGGGGCTAGGTATTGTTTAAAGGTTATACCATAAGAACTACAGCAGTCAAAACTTAGGTTTTTGGTCAGAATTTTATGCGTTCTTTGGCAGACTGGCCGGTAACATTTGGATTTTGATAATTCATTCCATTCAGCCTGATTACAAGTCTCCTGCTCTGACATTATCTCCTTCAAAGCTCCTAGACTTCTGTTCCAAAGTCTGACACTAGTGTCAAATCACTTAACTGACAGATCTTGACCAAAAATATAATTAAATCATTATATAGCTAGGTATAGTTATAATAACAGTCATAAAAGTGGCCATTAGTGGTCAAGACCAGCCCCATGCATCTTAGCTACGCTCACACGTGCTCTATGCAGTGAGACAGCCAGGCAGTGCCCTGGTGCAGCCACACTCTGCTATTTTTTGAACAAAACCCAGCAACTATACAAACGCTGAAACATAAACGAGGCAGGCTGCAGCAAATGCAAAAACTAAAAATGTATTGCAGACACCAGCCAGAAATCGAACAGGTGATTTCAACTTACATGTCTATATACACACATAGATATGTATAGGTATATATTATGTGTGCAAGTTATGGACCCAGACAGAGCCCCCGCTGAGCCTCCCCAGGCAGGATCCGTGAGGAGCCGGCAGCAGCTGCCGCAGCCTCTTCCTCGGTCCCAACGTTAACTCCGCGGTGCTGCAAGCCAAAAACACACCCGCGAGAAGTCATTTTACTACAGGATTTTCTTGTGTTCTCCTTTGTTTTCCGACAACACATTTCAAATGTTAAAATGCCTATCAAAAAGCCTAAATTTAGCTAGACAGCTACATTACAACTGAATTCCCTGCAACATAGCAGATAGGCAACAATTACGGCAGAGCTTGATTTCTGTCTTCAGAGCAGCAGCAGGCGCACGTAGGCGCCTTGTTCTTTTTGTCATTCTTTTCCTTAAAGGAAATCTTGAAGGGAATCAGACTATTAAGCACAAACGGCACTGAACATTTTAATAATCACACATCTTCCTATGAGCGTAACCATGTTAGACTTGATTCTTCTCACCAATTGAGAAGGAAACCTCTCCTTCAGAGGGAAACTTTATTCATGCTACAAACAAGAGAAACAGGGACATGCTGGCAGCATTCTCACCTTAAAATAGGTGCAAAGGCCCCCACTTAAAGACCCCTGCTTAAAGACCCTCGCTTAAAGATCCTCGTTCAAACACCCCCGCTTAACCACCTCTTTCACTTCCCTGTCAAAAGGCCCCCAGCTACAAGGTTTACACTCATTTTATAATGAGTCTAAGATTTCCCTAGAAGGCAGAAGGCAAATTCATGCTCTTTTAAAATCAATATAGATCCTGCCTGTTCACATCCCTAACTAACTATTGGACTCTCTGCTGCATCCAGGAGGTTTGGGTTTCTTCATTTCAATGCCACAACTCTGGAACATGAGTTATTTTATCTGCTGCCTCCATTTTTTGACCTCCTCTTCCAAAATTTCATGTTCTAAAATGAAAGTCCTCCCCAAATGGATGTTCTCAGCAGTGTGCTCTGCCCTCACCAGTGTATTTTTCCATCCTGCTTCTGTACACTCATTGCGATGTGCTCTGAAAGCTATACATCTGGAACAAATAAAGGAGGAACATATGGGGTATCAAGGTCACTCATTTAGTCAAAAGTCCTGCTATGAGAAGGGACCGCTGCTTTTAGACTGCTGCTGCGAGATATGACCTTAGAGATGATAAATGTTACTGTTCTTTTCTGTGCATGTCACCGATTAATTCACTTCATCTGATCTGATGGGTCCACAGAACACTAACGGGAGCTAAGTGCTGCTGGCAATAGCAACTGATTGGTTCAAGACATGTCATTATCTCTGAATAAACGCTCTGATAAAGGGAATCATTCCAGACCAAGAGCTCCCGGAAGCAACCGATATAACCTCATCAGTTCCCCCTCATCTGCGTAATTCCCAGCGACGCGCGTCCTCCAGCACGTGTTTCGTCACTTAAACTGCATCACTGGTGAGCGACAATCTTGGTTTTGCCCTGCGCAGATATTCCTGTTCAAAGGCACATATGTGGTAGGCTACCAAAATAAGCACAAGTCCTCATAGAGCTCCCCTTATGTTCCAACAGCCGACACGGAGATACCCAATCCCCACACCGGGACAGTCCAGCCGGGAACTCATACACCTCGGTACCTGCCTCCAGTTCTGCTGTTCTGCCTGAACCTTTTCCAAGTATCCCCACGCACGGCAGCACTCGCTTGATGCATTTATTACCCTTCACAGAGACCAGGGAGGTGGCAGCAGCACCAGGTGCCCACAGCGCAGCAAGGAGAGCAGCACCCGGCCGAGCGCCCTGCCCGGATCCACCTTCCCAAACCGGCCGGGGAAGGAGGACAACAAAAGCAAGGGAAAGCAGCGCTCGTCTCCTGCACAGCCTCCCTATGCAGCCCTCAAATAGGCCTTCAAAACTGATATTCCAAACGGCGTTATATATTTTCAGTAGGATTTGAGCGTCAAAGCCCTTTGAGCACCTCTTAAAACTGCCCTCAGGTCCAAGCTCACTTTGCAGTGACACCTTCACCAACGAGAGACATGACGCAAGGAATAAAGCAGCTTCCTGAACAGCATCGTTAGAAGTACTCCCAAAACAGTGCAAGGGAACACACACCATTTGCAAGTTTGGTTTACTTTTTACAGTCTCCTCTACATGGATCTACCTAAGAACTTACCTAAAAGTGCAAGCTGAATACTGACTTTGTAAAATATGTTAAATGCATGAACTATTTGCAATTCCCACATATCTGATGTAAGAAAAACAAACAAAAACACAGCACGAGAATACAACCAAAAAGAGCCGAGAACCCAGATGTGCAAACTTCCAAAGATGTTTCGGAATGACATAATGCTTTTATAGAGCAAATTTAAAATAATTAAGATGTAATAACAATGTAGTGCACATGCAAACTCACTGCACACAAAGGATAATGTCATGTTTTCCTAGCTTCAGTAATTTCCCTCATTTTCCCCCATTGTACATGCTAGACATAATGCTTATACTCTGAAAAACGACTAGAAAATTGTACCTTTTATCATCTCGTATTGTTTCTCAGTCACTCCATATTGCATTTGTTTATCAAAGCAACTCTCACACAACTACAGCATTTCTTTTGTCCTCTTTCTGCCTCATTAAAGGATATTTAACAATATCAACTATCAATTTCTCTGTCAGGTTTCAATTAAGACAGCTATTACCTGATCAATCAGTTACTTCTTCACTTCAGTGATGACTTTGCAGCTCCCACTTTCAGCAGTTCAAGCTTCTTTTCCTGCTATTATCACTCAGGGCAGCTACTACTTCCTTGCTTCCCAACCCTGCTCAAGCCTTTCAGCTGCTGCATGGCCACAACTGCCTTGTTTAGGTCAAATATTTATCACCTGCTGCCATGCAGCACCTAAACTATAAGGGCTTCGATTTTTAGGCAGCAACACTTCTTTTTAAGTTAGAGACAAAAACGCACATTTCCACATGAGCCATAGACTGTGAGGGGACATGTCAGCACTGGCATCTATTCCTCTCTATATACAAGAAATATTTAGAAGTCATATATATGTATTTTTTAAATTAATTAAAAATATCTGTATATATTTTATATTAATATATATGTGTATATATATGTATTTTTAAAGGAATTAAAAATATAAGGACCAAAAATACACTACAAATTTATATTTTCCTGGTATGCTTTGAAAGGCTGATTATAATATAGCATTTAAGAAACATCAATTGTGTCTACAGTAAGCAGAGAAAAAAAAAATCACATCTCCCTAACAAATCGGTTTCTGTATTGAATAATTATATTGAATCATACTAAATCACTCAATAGTTTTTACTCTACTACATCTCTCTTTTGAAAAGGACGTCTCCTACATTAGGTTTTAAATAGTCCATCGTTTAAGTGAAGAAATGTTTTTCACTTTGTGACCAAGGAAATCTGGATTTTGAAAACACTGACAAGTGAAATGCAGTTGAATCATTGAAATACACAGAATAGGTGTGGGTATAAACTTGGCCTGGCCTGGCTCTCATTTTACTTTATATTTAATTATAACTCTGGAGTATACTTTTAACTTTTAGGTTAGTTTCGATGTATTCTCTGCACTGAATCATATTCCAATTGGGAAGGTAAATTCAACGTGCCTCCCGGGTTAAGAATAAGCTGGTACCTTGTGCTAACTAGTCTGTGTATTTTAAAAATAAACCACGAAATTCTTGCTTAGCTGATCTTTTCTCTTGAGCTCTAATTACAGAGCTGCATCTGATTGCTTGTCCATTTCTATGTTTAAAGGACTATAAACAGGCAATAAATTGGGACATATGGCCAACAAAACTTTTTTTGGAACAGATTTTAAGTAAATAAACATATGTACTACCCAGCATATTACAGTCTCATATGAATCTAAAGCTAACATAGTAATTAATTTCAATTCACATGAGATTGCTCATTTTCATTGCTATGTATTTTCAAAGTTCTTCCCTCTCCCTAATCCATTTAGTTTCTGGGGTTGTAATTATTCCTTGCAAGCTCACGGACCTAATTTTAGGGCTTTGTTTTACTCTTTCTTCCGGCAATGTTTTCTATGTAATTTGCTTTAATGTTTCTTCTTATTGTAGCAACCTGCATGGAGACCATTCAGCCCTTTTCTTTCCAGGTGAAAGCAGCTCCCAGAAGAAGGTTTGACAGTTGTTCAACTCAGACTGAAGGTTCCCTGGCCACATTGGGGGGCTGCTCGCTCTGGCTCTGGGGATAACAGGGAGCACGTGCTGCACAAGACGCTTGGCCACCTCCTCATAGCTCGGGCCCAAAAAAGCAGCAGAAACTCAACTCAAAGCTAAAATCAACAGCATTCTAAGACAGAAGGGACTCTGACACTTCAAGTAATCCAAAGTACACTACAAATCCCATAGAAACACACACACACCTACCTATCTTCACTGCCAAACCTCAATCCGTGCCAGATCCTTCTGAACCTTCAGGGATGGACTGCATTCCTTACGTTAACTATAAGATTGGAAGCAAGTCCAACGAGCAGGTTTAACACCAACTAACTCAATAATTGAATAATTAATGACTAAAAATAAGGCACTTGTGCTAATCTGCAAGTGGCAGCTCCAAAAACAAGCACACCTCTGCTTGCTAAATCTTCTATTTGCTACCCCAAACCCCCAAGGTTTGTTTTAGCCACAAAACACAGCTATCTGCTTCCACGGCAGCTGGAAATGTTCACATTGCACTCTTTTTCCCAGCAGTTAATCTATGCTATTGCAAGAAAACATCAAGACACATACACTTAAGCAGATATGTTACATTACAAATCTATGAACATGAACAAAATAGCATTTAACTCCAAAACTTCCTGTAGAAGGGGGAGAACAGCAATCACAGGAGCATCTTTACCCTTATTAGTGACTTGCTTGTGCACATTTAATGCAGTTAATGAAGTTAATTCATGTTTGAAGTAATTAATGCAGAAATTATCATTAGGAAAGAAGCCGATGCTGCTTGTTCTCCTCCATGCATAAGCACAGCACGGCCTGCCCAAGCCCAGCTCCGAGACTGTCAAACCATTACCCAGAATTGCCCTACACCCCCCTCAAACCATTCCAGGTCCACCCAAGTTGTCCCTTACACAAGAGGTAGTGCATGTCCCCATACTTAATTCATTTTCCAACTTCATTTTCCTACTTCAGAACATAATTGAAAGACCGACTGCATAATTTCTCCTATAACAGCTATTAATCTATTCCACTTCTATTAAGTTCCACAAAAACATGGCATTCATTCCTACTCAGACAAACAGCAAGTATTTTGAATTTTAGCCTACTTGTGGAATCCACAGCCCAACTTTCATTTAAGCGTAATAGCTAATTCCATTCCCATTTGAAAACTGTCAGCACAAACTTAACTTTCAAGGACACACTGAAGTGCTGCTGCTGCCTCCAGGTCTTTAAAAACTTCATACCCCTCCCCAAATCTTAAAACTCTTGCAATCAGGAAAGCATCAACAAAAAGAATTTGTTAGCTTCTTTTAAGTAAAAATCAACCCTCAATCACTCTAATTCAGGAGATACTTAAGCTGTGTTGGAGACTGGTGCTTTTGTCTTTGATTCTGCACTTCCAAACTGTGATTGCACCACGTTGCGTTTCTGCATTTCCTTGCCGACACAACTAGTACTTCTTGCATTGATGCAAAGAGTTTTCATAATGGAAAACTTCTCTGACATATGTGAAAATTTGGAGTTGTCTTGTCTGAGAAAACCAGGCTCTAGGTGGGTAGCACCAAGCTCAACATCTGCCGAGGCAGAGAAGAAACCCAAGAGGAGGCTGGCACAGCTCTCAGTCACGTGCTTGGCAGCCTTTCACCAAAGAAGACAACACCTCTGCTCGAGGTGGCCAGCGCTCACGTGCCCACCTTGAGCACAGGGTCTACTCACCCATGGAAAATTAAATACACCAAAATTAGGGCAAGAGCAGCTGCATTCGGACTCAAGAGCGGCCTCGGTGGCGCATCCGCCACTTCCAACACCACCACTCCCGGCATCCCGTCCAGCACCCACCTTCACATCAACCGCCGTTTATCTCTATGTAATAAAATCAGGGTGATGTACAGTGTCTGACAAAAAAGCATTTTATCTACAGATTTTGATAGGCAACGAATCAAAATAATTCGAGCAAGAAAACGCACTTTGTGCAAGTAGCTTATTTCACTGCGTAGGCTAAACGTATTTTGAGGAAGGATCACATTTTGTTTGGCAATTTATTTTATTGACAAAGCGTATTTCATCAGATACCGCTTCGCATTTCGTAGACAAATGCATGTTGTCAAATAGCCTATTTCCTCTGGTGGATGAAAAGCATTTTTCCACAAAATCTGAAACTTCTGTGAGAACAATGAGTCCCACAGCATAGCAGGTCCTAAGGATAAACTGTTTTCATCATTAATTTGTGTAAAAAGTACAGTTTTAAGAGTATACCTGGAATATATTTATATAAAAAGAAGTTTTTCTACTGCCAGTATGGTTGTGAACACTCACAATGATGAATAATATATTTCCGTATTCCTTTTAGCAAGACTAAAAATCAATTTTTAAATAATTTGGGGTTCTGTGACTGTAATTTGTGCAATAGCTTTACTGCAAATTTACCCTCAAAGTAAATATATTAAAACTGGTAGCTGCCAAACAAAAACATTCCCACCATTCCTGGAGACCAATATTTTCACTGGCTTCTTTGGGAAATCTTTTGCTCCGGCCCAGGAGCATCGTGTCACCTGAGCAGAGGAAGCAGCTGCTCTTCCGGAGGGCACCAGCCTCCTCGAGCATCCCGTCTGCCACTTCTACCTTAGCCCAGTGCTGCTTTCTCACTCCCACTTGACTAATAAAAGAAATAGCCATTTCCTCCTAAACAAACTCAGTCCTAAGCAAACAAGCAAGCAAATCTATCAAAAAGAAGAGATTGCTGGAATATAAAACCTAAACATGCAGAGAACACGAAAGATGATGTGCAAACAAAGCCAAAATATTCCATAGGTGACCTACTGTCCCCCACCTTCAAGTCACAACTCTCAGGCACTGCTGCCCAACCAGGGTCACCTGCAATGACCCACCCAATATGGTATATGGTACCATATGGCACATTGGTACCAATATGGTACCAATCTCCAAGTCATGCAGCACCTTTTCTCCTTGCTTCAACTGCAGCTCTCCGGCAGGGATTCACAGCACTCCCTGCTTCCAGGAGGAGGACTCCTGTTCCAGCAGCTCAGCCAGAAGAAAGCCGGAAGGAAACCTAATGGAGCGGGCGCACGTCAAATGCCTGACCGCAGGCTGCAAGCACTTGTTTTCACTATATTTACCTAAGATTGTCTTGGAAGTAAGATTTCCAATAGTTATCTATCATTTCATAGGATGAGTATGTTTCATGCAGAGAACACCTTGCAGAAACAGCTATCTGCTTGCTGTAGCAGCCTATACTAGGCAGGCATCCTCCCACCCGGAGGATGGGTCAAATGGAGGCAGCCTGTGATGCCTCCCGACCACCACAGTGATGGACCAGGCCTTGGTTCACGCTTCAGGGCCAAAGCAGACATGAGACTTCCCGGCAGGATCCTCCTTCAGACCCTCTTCTCCCTGCCTCCTTCTCAAATGCTACAGCAGCATCAACAGAGACGAAGCACAGAATGGGGTACATCACTGCACAACACTTGTAGCAGGGAGGACAGCCGAGGGCTTCCCACCAAGCAACCACAGAAAGCTCCATCGCACACGGCATCCTGGATGCCCCTACAGCCTCCTGGAAACCCACAGCCCGTCCCACCTGTCTCCTCTAAAACCCCTTTCTTCATCTGCCCAGCGGCACTTCCCTGCCAAGGGGCTCTTCAGCCAGCTTTGGTTTTAGCTTAGGATGGACACAAAGAACATGCACTTACCGGGCAGTCAGGACGGTTTCCATGTCTGTATTTTGGACTGCTCCATGCATCTAGCACAGTGTATGCTGTGCTATCCAAAACTCCCAGGGAAACGGGATAATTGGGCAACCTGCCCATGTGTCTGATCTGTTGGCCAGTGAGAAGGTTTGCAGCCAGAGCTTAGTGCCTGCATCCCACCTAGCACCGCTCTTCCGCGGAGGGAAGTTCGCAGTGTTCTTGGCCCTCATACAGGCTGCAGATGGCTCTTTGGAAAAGCATTTTGAAACCATTATTTTGTTTCCTATATGTGCCAGGAAATAGTCTTATCCCAAATTATTACTTTCAGAGCTAGAGAGAGACAAGAAAAAAAAAGATAGGGGAGCACTAGCGCGGCTGCAGGTAGCTGCAGTAATCTTGATCTTTCCTTCTCTAGTTGAAAGTTTTGAGGGTCCTTGATAGTTTAGCTCCAGCTAAGCTTTGACCTTCAGAGTTTTGTCCCTGTCTGATTTTTCTTTTTCTTTCTTCCTTTCTTTTTTTTTTTTTTAACCAAAGCAACACGTATATTTTCTGTCACTTGTTCTTGTTCTCACCTCTTCCCTACTGCCTTCTTGTCTAGTAGCTCACAGAAAAGCTTCATCAGGCACAAGGGGTTTCTTTGAGCTTCCTGTAATCAGTTTCTGAGTTTCTTAGCGTTCTTCTCCCTCCAAAAAAAAAGTCACCTGGTTCTCTCCAGGTCCCTTCTTGACTACTTCCCAGAAGATTCTGACTATTGATCCCACCAACAAACCGAAGCATTTTAGTTCTTACCAGGAGTATACATCTGAAGAGCTTTTCTCAAGCAACTGGTTTCCATCCTAGAATCATGTCAAACTATGTGAAACCCAAATAAACACTTGGATGAAACTGGAAGATGTTCTCCAGATATGGAGAAGACCCCAAGTGCAAAAGGACATTCAGTCCTGAGGGGCAGACTGGAGCATGCAGCGCAGACATGAGGTTTTCAGCACAAACTCTGTGCTGCTTGCTAATACAGACACAGACAGCATCATGTGCCCTTTACGTCTAAGCACCCAGGAGCCGGATTTACATTTAAAGGCTTCTGTTGGAAGGTTTGAGGGTATATTAGTTGACAGTCATTCAACTTGAGAAAAGGTTTCCCATATATCCACAACAGGCAATGTGCTCTGTGACAAATGCAGCCTTATAAAATTTGTTTTCCTGTACTTATCTTAAAATAAATAGGAAATACTTCCCCAGAGATAAGCTAGAGAAAGAGCCTACCTTTGGGTCATGTGAATCACCTTATTATTGCTCAAGAAACTTTTTGAATGTATTATCCTCATCAGGGCAAGCCTGATCTCTGTGCATGACAACCACCTAGGTTCCCTACTTCAATACAAAGAAATAAAACATCCACTTTGAGAGAACAAGGTGCAAATCTCTTGAACACTGTCGGTAACCCTCATGCCATGTTATAAACAGTTACCCCAGCCAGTTACGTGTTTTTGAATGGTTTTCAAGGACGTTTGCAAGTCCATCCTTATACAGCCAATGGCACGTGAGGGTCACCCAAGGCTCTGACTAGGATGGCAGCAGTAGAAGTTGTTCCTTATCCCAGATCTGCAGGGACAAGTCTGCTTCTTAGAGGTTAGAGACCTCTTCATGCCCTGTTTCTGGAGAAAGCCACTGTGATTCTTTTCTCAAATCCATATTCTAAGTTATTTGGTTTTCATATCACAGTTTTACAATGAACATATTTGGAATGTATATTCCTCTGTCTTCAAGGCACACTCTTGGTCAATATGCGTTCCAGTTACAAATTAATAAAATATCAGCTGCAAAGGAAACCACATGGTGGTACTAAGGATCATCTGAAAAAATCAGCACAGTCAAGCTCCTGCTATCTGTGCATCTCCCAGAAACACCAGGCAATAACCACACTGTAGCAGATGATTGATCAGAGCCAACCAGCACAGGTTAACTAGGTAGTAAGACTGGATTTTTTTAAAAAAAGAAGTGCCAGTTGTTGCATGTATTATCATCATAGGACTAGGACATCTTGGCAACAATTAATAGTTACCCGATTCACATAAATTGCTTTCATTATTCTGAAACAGCTACTTTCTTTGAATGTAATGACTAAGGGGAAAAGAAACAGATGTTTCTGTTGCTAAGGAGACTGAAATAAAAACATGAGAGAAAGAAAATATTTACAATATTTTTTTAAAGAGGAAAATTCATTTCACTTGGAATTAACTGCTTGCTTTATGAGCAGCAGTGCGGCCAGCTATCATACAACAAAACAGCAGCGCGTTTCGTTTCTCGCCCTGCAATTGTTCTGCTACAAGATATTCTGCATATTTATTGCGGGACAGCACAGCATAACAAATGAGGATGCCTAGACACACACGGCCCTATCTCTCGTCTTGAGGAGCTGCAGATGCTCGTTGTCAAGAGCGGATTTCTGCATAACAAGCCGGCTCTCTGCTCAAGTGAAAACAACTTCCACTGTCCGCAGAACGCGCCACGCTGGAGTTATCATAGCACCAATACTGACAAAAAGGAAAACAAAAACCCATCTAGAGCAGTATCTCCAACATTAGGCCTATTGTCTTTATGTTTATATTCACACTACAATAATTTTCCAGACATTGTAAAGCAGAGAGCAGATGTCCAGGCGGTATCAAGAGCTGGGTCAGTAGTAACCGCGTGGAGCTGCTTCTACTCTACCCACCCAACTACAGTGTCAGCAGAGCACAGTTAAGGGGAATGTTCAAGGAATTAGGAAGTAGGGGTTGATCAACTATGTACCTGGAAGTCAAAGGGAATTGTTTACTTATTTTTAATACAAATAAGCAAATATGTTTTTAGCAATGCCCAAATCTCCAACCACTTCTCAAACCTCAGAGCTAAATTCTGCTTTTTAAAAATTCATGCACTACACACTTAAAAAGAAAGCAACAACAAAAAAACCCAGAACTATAAAAACGACAACATACTGGAGATATTTTCTTCCGGATCTTTACAGCGCCTGTTCACAAAACACAAGATTTAAGAGTTTGATTAGCATTAGAATCGCAAAAGCTTTTCCCCCTCTTCCAACTCACTACCATTAACTTGCTGCGTCTGCGCAGCCGCCCGCAAACCCCTCTGCAGCTCCGATCCCCACCTCCAAAATCAACTGCTGCTGAGGTGAAAACAGCACAGGCCTCCAAAGGGCAACATTAGACCTAGCTGCAAGTCAAACAGATGCCACTTTTAAAACCCACACAGCTAAATTGAACTTATTATACCAAATATATAATTTAAAGGTACTCTGTTGAAACCCACAGTTTGAAGGTTAGGTATATTTTGTTTTGCTGTAATACTTCATGCAAGACAATGGCAAACGCAGAGTTTTTCCTCTCCAAGTCACCGTAAACATACAAATATTATGAGAAATGCTTATCTAAGTGTAACAGAAAATAAACACTTGCTTGAGGACAAGTGGCAAGCCACATGCACACAACTCTGAATTGGAAAAGTGAATCAAGGACAAAAATCATTTGTCCTGTGAATCAGGTGGCTTCGTGCACCGACAGCAAGGTGCAGCCGCCCCTGCTGCCGTGCTCTCCTGGACACCTTCCCCATCACTCAGGCTGAGCCCTTCTCGCAAAGTGTCTTGCTCGCTCTGACCTCTCCTTTCCTGCAGCCAACAGTGGTCGTGTCCAGGCTGACATATCCACCCATTTTCATGCTTATTGTAGCCGATTCATGTCCTCGCTCCTATAGCGAATACATATACACACACACAGATACATATACACAGACACATATATACATATACACACACATATAGCTGTCAGCTGGGTGGGGGCTCTTCCCACAACCCAAACACCCGCGAGCGCCGAGCGTTCCCGATTCCCGCCGCGGTGGCCACTTAGCTCCCTCTCCTACCGGAGCTGCATCTCGGAGGGGTTTCCAAGCACGCACAGCTCGCGGGCGAGGGGTCCCGCGCAGGCGGCCGGGGCGCCCGAGGCCGCCGGTCCCTCCTCCTTCCACCAACATGGGCACAAGCAGCTCACGCCAGCACGAGTCAAAGCATCTTGGCAGCAAACATCTCTTTGCACAGAGCCCATTCACTTAAAAATAACTGTTTTTAGACACACACAAGTGATAAGAGTGTCTGGCCTGGCCATGACTGAAGGTAACGAAGGGCTACCTTTGTCCACCGGCCTCCCAGATGTATCCCTGGTACCTCCAGAAACCTCCTTAATCTGGCATTCCTGGGCAGCCTGGATATCTGCAGGGTTTTCTTCTCTCCCACCTTTCAACCACAGCTCTATATTCCGGTAGATAGAAAAAGCCGAGTTCTCTAAATTACAACATATATCAAGACCTGCCCTTAGTTAGATAATTCAAAAGTCAAAGTTTGAACGAGCTTTTCCTCCACAAACAGCTTTCTACTGACAGCTCACATTCCATTGACACATGAGCAAAATATAAATTATGCAAGTCCACCGCACAGAATGCAGATATTTTTATTAAAATTCGTAGCCAACTCCAATGAGAATCCTTATGAATTCTGCACGCTATCAGCCTCCATTTACCAACACTCGACTTATGCAGTAGCGAGTAATCAGGCAAAGATCCAGGACTCCTCAAAAAAACTCCTCTTCTCTGCCAGCACATTTTTATTGGGCTGTTAATGAAATTTTAATATTTTTACAGAGATAATTTTTTCCCACCATATTCATTCTGGATACCCTTGTCTGGAGTCCACTAAAGGTATTTTAAGACACAGTAATTCACTACTTTGTTTTTATCACCCTAGCCCTAATGTTCTGCTTCAATTATTCTCCTTTTCTGTACAGCTGACAGAGTCCTAAGATTCAGCCAAAATGAGATTCAATTTCTCACCTATCCATGCAGGACCTGACAATGACAGTGTTTCATTTATTTCCTCAAATCAAATCTCATATCTTAATAAATCCCCTCACAATTTCTTTCTCACAACAAGTAGTTCTGCAGTTTTGCCTGGGCCAACGTGGAGGCAGGGACCATTTCGAGCCACCACCAGAAGTAAATGCATCAAACTCGACTAACACCCCTCTGCATTAAACAAAACAAGTGTTTAATGAAACGATGCCTCTCCTCCCTTAAAATATCCTTTAAAGATTCGATGGACTCACGATATGATAATGATATACGAAGCATAAGGAGCTGTCTTAATGCTATTTTTGTAACCACTTACATCGCAATGATCCAGTTTAATGTAATACAGAACCTTGTTCTTCCATCATGCTGATTTACTGCTGATTCTTAGAGAAAGTTGCTCTTTAAAAAACAAAAAAAAATCATTCATTTTCCAATCCCTTTCCTTGTATTACAATGCATGATTTGGCAGATATAGCTTTTTTTTTTTTTTTTTAAATATAGGATAGAATTTTCCCTTCGCTGCCTGAAGTTTAGCAGGAGAAAGACCAACAGCAGAAGTTACACTGGTTTTGTGGTTTCAAGTCTGAGTGCAAATACTTTATTAAGCTGCAATTCCGAGTTTGCAGCTTAAGAAATAAAAAGATAAAATTAGTCAGGACAAGAAAGACGCAGAAATCAATTCAATGGAATTAATTGTCTTCAGTCAAGAGTATACCTAAAAATAGAACTATTTACAAGACTCTGTACCTAAATGATACATTTTTTTTTCCACCCCCATCCATCAAGAATTTGAGCCGAGGGCATCTTCCACCTTTTGGAGACCCAACCAAGCACATGTACTCAGTCACCTGCACACGAGCTCCCAGCACAAGCCCAGCAAGCAGAATGGCTGCCCCACCAATGGCCATGACAACCACCCATCTAAGGCTGATTTGGATCTACATGGCAAAGTGGGGTTAGAGAGATTTCTTTTTTAAACTATGAGTACAGAACTCCACTAGTAAAGGCAAAAGAAATATTACAAATAGCAAATTATGAAACAGAGCAACCCAAGCACACCAGAGGCAAGCAGCAATACTCACTGAAGGTACCTCCAGAACCCAGTGAAACATCACAAACAAACGTCCCTACCTCTGGCAGAAGCGCCCCAGGAATTTGGCAGAAAACGTACAAAAGCAAAAACACAACCATGAAGTCTTTGATCTACCGAGTGAAAATGGAGCAGTGGTTTTCCTAAAGGATGCTGCTGCTGGGGAGAGGCACAGGCACTGGATGCTTTTGCTCCTCTTAAAAACCATTGCTAAGTGTGGGAGAGAGGCACGTTAAACTGCCCAGGGCAGAGAGGGCTATTCCAGCAATTTGCTGCAACTGAACTAGCAAGGCAGGTTTGTAAAACCTGCAGCAAATTCTCTTCTACAGAGAGCAGCAGCCCTGAAAACAGAAAAACTCTCACAGCATCAAGAGCCAGGAGCACAAGGGGGCCGCTGAACTGGTTGCCCCAGATCCACTAGCACTGGGCACCCAGTCCTGGTTCCCTCCCAGGATGGAGGGAATTTTGGCCGAGAGCACCGAGGAACTGAGAAACCCAGCAGGGTTTTGCTCAAGGAGTTAGACCTCTCTCTTTCTGTACCTCCTCTCCCAAGGTTTAGATCCACCATGATAAGATGATAGGAGATTTTGTCAAATATGAAGAAAAAATAAGCTAGGAAGCAAGCTGAAATGCTGATGTCCCAAGGAGAATGTTTGATGGCAACCAACTGGCCTATAGCAAACAGAAGGCATGATTATGTGCTAAGTGTTGAGTGAAATAATTCACCCAAATTCTTACCTGCCCTGTTTAAAAATATTATCAATCCCCAATTATGATTTTGCAATAAAATGATGCATTCCACCAACTCCAGGTGAAGGGTTTATTTTACCAACGGCGCAATCTCCAAGCAGTTTCTGAAGCAGCAGCTCCACTGAATTAAATGGGCTGTACTGCAGAAACGATCCTCAGTCAAGTTAAAAACGGAGCTCAGAACAAAAAAAGAACCTTCTACCTAACTTTTTATAGCAAGCAATCAATTGAAGGTTGCATTTCCTTTCCTCCTGAGCTTCTCCTAAGCAAAATAGCCTACTTTCTCTGTTGGATGCGCTGGGAGAGTGTGTCCTTGGATGTAATTACATTAATTCCCAGAGAGCATGTACAACACAGTTGAATTACAGGGTGTCTCATGAGCACTCTGGCCAGCATTTAGAGGTACAAGAGAGGAGCGAACCATTTGCACGGCTTTTTTCCCCTCTTTCTGCTTATTGCACAACATATATTGTAGGATATGCAGATTTACAACATAAGGATGGTCAGTTAGCCACTCTTATCAACCAAGGAGTTCTTAATTGTGTGCAGTTCTGAATAAAAAACCCATTGATCAAAGGAAAATTGCATATTAGGAACAATGAAAAGCTAAAATTCTCATTTGATCCCAAATTTGTCAGGATGGGCAACTCCAACAAATTAAACTCCAAGTGGTACAGGAAAAGGTGCATTTTATCTCAGTGAAACCTTCTCAGGGAATTCAACTGGGCTAGGAGAGACTGAAGCAGATTTCTGTAAAGGCAAGTGCTGGAACAAATTGCTTGGCTCTACAAAGGCACAGTTTCTCGCTGAGATCTAGAAAGGCATTTTCAGGTATAGATGGAAATCCCTAGGTCAACAGGGTATAAACCCATGCAAGGAGAGCAACGCGGGCTGTGGCTACTCACTCGGTCGGGCTCAGTGGCGCTCGGCTCCGTCCCCTCGCGGGCCCCGGCTCCAGCCCTCCGTGTGACACAGGCTTCCTAATTCAGGGAGCGAGGAAAAGCAACAGGGACCTGTCAGGAAGAAGGAGGAAACAGAGATTACTTTCAGGAAAATGAACTGTAAAATACTGGTCATGGGTACAGGCTTTACAAGTACTTCAATACTCGTCTCTTGCAGGCTTTAACTGGCAAAAAGACAACAAAAACTATCCCTTTAGGCTGGCAAAAAACATCTTTTGGAAGCATCTTTTGTTAAGCTTCTCATTCTCCCTCCTCTCTGCCCCAAATATAGAGGGAAAACTAAGCCATGTGTTTGGTAGGACATCGAACTTTCCTACTATTCCAATTAACAGATGGGCATTAATGCTACTTTTTTTCTACTCTACTCTGCCAGAAAGAAAAGGCAGAACTATCTTGGACAGCAGCCCTCAAAACTTTTGAATCAAGACCTTTTTCCACCTGGTATCTTCACTACGGAAAGTTTAATTTGAAGCTCTAACCTTTCAGCAGACCACTAGTTCCTTGTACTATTAATCAATACTTCTCTGCCACAGCACAGACTGGGCTAACTGATCATTTTCTTTTTTTCCTTATCTTCAAAAAAATGTTTTTGAAAAACAATTTGCCCAACATAGCCGCACATTTGGCAACCCTAGGCTTCATCAGCTCCTTATTTTACACTATAACACTCACTATCTTTTGTGCAATCCTATTAATCCGCACTTCAGTGCAAGCTGCACATTTGTGCTACCTACTACTTTCCTGCTAAGTCTCTCATTTACAGTACTAGAACTGCTAATTCTCCTGCAGCTTCCATGCTTGTATATCACAGCCTTAGTGACTGCTGAACTTGGAACAGAAATACTTTTAAGAACAGTACTAGGTTATAAAAAACAAACCATTATACAAGTATTTTTTAAGAGCTCAAGTTTGCCTTTTAGTCAGATTTATGCAAAATTTGGCAAGAGGGTATAGAGAATCAGCTTTTAATCCTCAAGAAAGACCACCCTGCACACAGGCTTTGAACTCCTTTGGGGAAGGTGTTTACTCATGGAGAAGCTCCCATGGAACAGGGAGCATTTGGACTTCCTCCACCACGATGACCTTGGTTCTTTTTAGGCTTTTGATGTGTTAATAAATAATATTATACACTTAAAAATTCATTTCACCAGACACTACATAATTATTCTCAAAATGCAGTCACCTAATGCCCCATATTTCTCAAAGTAGAACATTTCCTAGGCACACCATGGGTGAGGAAGGCACCAACCCTCCATGGAAGGGCCGTCTATACCTCCTGTCCTGCTCCTTCACATGCAATTATTGATGGGCTTATGCTCCACAGCAACCAAAATGCCTCAAGCTATGCAGAAATGACAAAAAAAATACACTTCTAATTACTAATTCTAAAGCTGTACCTGAGAATGTCTATAGATTAGGTAAAAAGCTCTGAAAGGAAAAGTACAGTTTTGATTTCGACCTATTACTGCAGATGCTGCAAAGACTTAGGCACCAGCTTAATTGTTAAACCGTGGCTCTGCTAGAACTTTCTTATGCAAATCAAGCTGTTAATGGTAAGTTGCAAATTAAGCGTGTTTAAGTTTCTATTAAGATTATGTGTTTATATTTTATTGTGGATAACCCCAAAGCCCCTGTCATCCCATTAATTCTTTATGATCCAGCCTACACACTTCAGAGACCCAAGAGACAACAGAATAAACTTTCATCCACATCTGAAAATATTTCATAATTAGCAGATCTAGAAAAGAACTAGAGACAGCACGTTAGGACAAAATAAAGTTTGCAGTGAAAGCCTGTGGCTTGTTCCTGCCCTTCTACCAAATAGTTAATCCAAAAATCTGAACAAGTTACTTGCATTCAAATTTATAAAGGCACTTAAAAACACAGGACAGATATGTGCTGTCCTGGAGGCCATCATTGTATGTCCATAATACTTGTCAATATTTGTGAAAGTGAGGTGCATGCACACAAATTCAAGTAGAGGTCTATTTGTATTACGAGATGGACAAATACTCTTCACATCATGTTCACTTCTCTTTCCAGGATGCCATTAGTATTTCCGTCAGTACCAATAGCACCAGGAGCAGCAGTAACAAAGCACCTCATCAGAATACAAAGCGTTAATTCAGCCTGAAAAGTCTGTAAATCATTTTCAGTTCTGCTGGGTAAGTGGCATAAAATCCATAAACCTACTATACATTGCAGTACCTGGTCCATACAGAATAAAGACTCCAATGCTTTGGAGACACTGTCTATAAACACACACTAAAAGCATCTAGCACACTTTCTCCCATCGCATTCCTTGCCCTCATTTATGATGAATTAAAAGCCCTGTTTCTGGGTTATAAATTACACATGCAGTAATGACAGAAACGGAATATTCTTCCAGCTACAAACACAAATCTGGGAGCTGTAAAAGCACGGTAACTTTTATAATTTGTATTTAGGTCGAGCCTGTGTATATGCTGCCTTTCACTAAACCACCAAGTTGCTATCTTTAGCAAGAGGACCTCCAGATCACTCAATGCAAAGCACTGGCCTGCTGAGCATCGCCAAAATATTTTTCTGCTCATTTTTGAAGGCATTGGCCCTATGCTGGGTAGCTGCCTCTGTGACTCAGCCCTACAGTCCTCCAACGCCTCAAACCCCTAACAACGTGATTTGCACAGTGCATAAGAGGCCACTATTCCCGCTTAATTGCAGGATATCTTGGCACACAAACACTGAACACAACGCATCCGCTAGCATCCTGCGCCCAATCTGCAGAGCATGTAGCATTATACAGCACTTCCCGGGATACAGATCAGCTCCGGTTGCTTTCAGCTGCAGTTCTGAGTGATAAGCGTGTTTCTAAATTAAGGCAGGCAATAAGTGAAGACTAAGCACAGACTTCCTGGCTGCGGCGCATCCCGTGGCGCGCAGACACCTGCCGTCCCGCTGCGGCTCCGCTCCGTCCGTGGTCCACGTTACACCAACACGGCAGCCATCCACGGCAGCTTCCATCCGCGCCCCCGGCTCCACCGCCTCGGCTTGCTCTGGGAGAGGATCTCTCCACAACGCTGAATCAACTGAGCACCCTGAGGGGAAGGACGGTATCGTCCTGAACCTTTACACAGGGGCCACAACGGATTCAAGCTGTAGATTTCAGTTTTTAGCAGCTTGACTAGTGGTGCTTTAACACACTCCATGTCTTCACAGTGGTGGATGCCAGGGTCAACCGACCCTACTCGTTGCTCCAAGTGTTACGCAGTATTAAGAAGCAAGGAAAAATCCGGTGAAAGCTCCATGCACAGTACACAGAATTACCCTCCTTAAGCAATCCCTATGAACCCGCGCTTTATAAAACACAAACATTACAACAAACCAGATGCCATCTGGAATGGATATTCCATTTGATGGTTAACACAGATGTCAATTAGGGAAAGTGATATCGATCAAAACCTAACACCCTTGACAAATGAGAGGCAAACTTTCCAGATACGCCTTTCCTCATCCTGACATCAATACACATAATGGAAATTAGGTTTATGAGCTTTAGGCCAAACTTTAAAGAAAAATATGATTTTTCTCTTCCTATTAGCTACCAGAAGATATGAGAGGGGTAGATTAGTACATGGAAATTAACTGACTCTTTTGCTAATAAATAATAGAAAAAAAAAGCTTTTAACAGCCATGAAATTATGAACAGAAGTGTTTCAATACATTACAGCTGTAAAACAAAACAAAAGGAAAGATTTAGCAAAGGAAGAAAAAAAGAATGATTTCTCAAGTAGGGAAGATCTCTACCATGCCAGAAACGACATTTTTACTAAATTTGGCTTAAAAAAAGATCTTTTTTTTCCCCCATGGAATATTCTAAACAGTCTAGGAAACAATTTATGTGTTCATGGCCATACCAAAGTCAAAAAGAGTGGGAACATCTGGTAGTAGATCATGACAAAACCCCAGCAGCATTACTCACAAGCAGCAGAAGACCCAAACTGAAGCAGAACCACAGAAAACACACATATATTTACACATATATATCTCCACAGTCTGGAACCGGTTAGAAGGCAACAGGACAGATTACAAACCCTGAGACAAACAACCTCTTGGCTGCTGTCCTGCTTTGGAGCATCAGCACTACATCCCAAACTACCAAGAGAAAACCCTGAAAGAGAAAATCCAAGCAGCTCTAGAGAAGAAATTACTCCATCAAATCGTGTCCTGTGATTTTGAAGAGCAAATTCCACAAGAAAGCTTGGGAGCGTTGGAAAACAGGTACAGCCGCTATTTACCACTTACAAATAACATTTCTTACAAATACAACAACCAAGAAAGGCTTGTTGGTTGACCAGTGAAACCCTGTTAGGGGAAAGCTACTCAGCAGAGTGAGGCAGCTCTGAGAAATACTTTGTAGTGCTCAAAGGAGAAACTTGGCTCGGGAAAGGCAAGGCTGGCACTGAGGGCAGGCCCCCGCGGCGCCGTCCCCGCCGGGCGCGGGATGGGGCCCGAGGAGGGCCGTGGTGCCTGGTGCAGGGCGGAGGACGGTGGGCGCTGGGACAGGCGGCTCCTCCCGGTGCACCATAAAGCGAAACGGAGAGGAGGAGGACAGTTACGGGTGAAAGGAGGGTTTCCTCCTGGAGTGAGAGCGTGGAGCATGAGCTCCTTGTGTCACGGCTGCTGCACCCGAGGGTGGGAGGGCAAGGAGAGCCGTACAACCTCCCGAGTGCCACTCACCTTGGGCCAGGGCAGCCGCGGCCACCTCAGTGCACCTGGACGCGGGTGCCAGGCGGGGACTCATCCGTGTCGGCCGCGGGGTCCCCGCCACGACCTGCCGGCCGTGCCCAGAGCACTCGTCTCCGCGGCAATGGACGGGACAAATTTGCCGAGCTCTGCCAATGCCACAGGGCAGAAAGCAGCGAATCTGGGAATAGCACCACCAAAACCGAGCTGCCGTTGCCATGTGGAGAGCCCCGCACGCAGCGGCGCGTGCCTCGAAACCTCCCCGCTGCCTTCCGCGCGCTGCCAACCCTTCCTGCAGGGTTCACGGAGGGAAACGCTGTGCAGTTTTCGGCACAGAGGCAGCAGGCAGTCTCAGCGGGCACCACAAGCCCCATCCCTTTCCAGGAGCCCCTTCCCCACTGATATATTCCCTACGAGCGCAGCGCCCACGGCCGCTCACGAGCCCCCGCCGGGCCCCGCAGCAGCGGCCGTGCACGGGGGCAAGAGCACCCGCAGAGGTCTGCTCCTCTGCCTCCGCCTGCACCCGCACTGAGAACACCTAAACTCACTCTGAAACCCCTGCAATGCAAGCTCCGGTCTAGCATAGCTACTGGAGAGAGATCAATAATAAAATAATTAATTTCATAAATAAATAAATCCATTTTCCCCCTCTCCAAGTGCAGCACCACTCTTAATAAAACAGTGACGTAAAGCCACATGCTTGGTTAATTTATAAACACAAAATAAAAGGCCAACTGAGAGGCAAGCCAGAGCTGTCATTTGAAATTAGGGCATATGACAACCCTAATGTGATTTGAAATTCAGATTTATATTAGGCCTCATTAAGTAGTTTAGAGAAATTCATAAATCTTTTTATTGAGTCATTTTTTTCTCCTAATTACCTCTACAGAATGATGCACATAAATACACAAAGTAAAGTATACTATTTCTAAACCATAAGATACTTTAATGATATATTATATTGTTTTAAAGCCCTATCACCTCTCATCCCTGAAAATAAAAATGTCAAGATCTCTCACAGCTCCATTAAAAAGAATAATAATAATAAAAAAACCCCAACACCTCTGGGCCTATGTATCAGACTTTCTTCCAAAACAGTTTCCAACTAAGCAGTCCCAAATATTTAGACAATTTAGTCAAGCATTGCCATTTGCCTTTTATGTAAGGATTAACTCAGAAATAACTTATTTCTACAAACTGTGATTTAAGACATATTTTGTAGGTTCTCAGTTTATTATTTCTAGTCCTTGCTACTTATATCACCTTTCAACTCCTCTCCTTAGGAGCTAAGCCTAAGCCTTGATCCAACGTAGTAACAAAACACACACACGACTTATCAGCAGTCCCTCATTAACAGAGATCATTTTATTTGTTCCTTAGTCCCTACAGAGGCAGCTTAAGTTTTTCTGCCAGTCCAAATTTCATTGGCAGCATTTTGTTTATATTAACTTTCCACTCAAACTATTTATATGATATCTATTATCACACTACCTAAAAATCTCATCATTTTAAAATTATTAACTGATATAAAGATTACAGCCTTTAAAAAAAAAAAGGAAAAACTTTGGGACACTCATGCACAGAGATATCACCTTTACATGCACAATGGAAAGCCCATCACCTTGACATGCCCAATACAGTTCAACCTCATGAGCAAACTCAATAAGTCTGAGCTTGCAGACATTAAATACGTATTAATAGATGATAGTGGGCATGAATAATTGCACAAAGCCCAGAAAGGAGTCAAGAGAACAGAGGAGCTAAGAGGCAGGAATCGAGAGCGTCAGCTTTTGGATGCTGAACAGCAGAGAGCACCCTATGTGAGCATAAATACACTTAAATAGGATTTTCAAGTATTAAAAGCTAAGACAGTGAATCTATACATAGCCACTGGTAAAAGAAGAGCTTACAAGGACACCGATCGCTCCTTGCTTTGCTAATTTAATAACGTACAAGAAGTTTGAACAGTTTTCCCTTTACATTAAGAGCAAACCTAGAGGTTTGTATGTGCATGAAGACAAGTCAAGTCAAAACATTATCTGGATTTCATGGCACAGAATTTCCAATGACCTTCTGCCAAACACTTAGCTTACAAAATAATATCATGGGCTGCTTCTAGGTGTTCACAATCATCTAAAAGACCACTGCTGTAAAATGCACCATGTGCAAAGCTCCACAGGCAGAACGGCTCATCATTTGTGCTCCATGAACACAAATACCTGCCCAGTGTCTTACACAGGGAGGGCTGGCCATGGAGGTGGCCGCGTGTCCATCCTTGCAGACTCCTGACTGAGTATGCAACCTGCTCTAGGTGACCCCACTTTCAGCACTGGACTGGATCATTTCCAGAGATGCTTTTAAATCTCAACAACTCTATGATTATTCCTAGTTGAGTATCATTTCTCAGCTGCAATTCTGTGATTTAGTTGCATTTTTTTCCCCTCAGAGCTGAAGATACTGAGAACGCTTCTTCCTGTTTTTGGTATACTTAAAGGTTTACTTAAGGCTTGCACTTAAAAGGATTTTTTTTTACACCACCTGCAAATGCAAGATCTAGAGTTTCATTCAAGAAAGCTTCATGCATGCCTCCTAAACCACCAAGGGGCAAAACACCCTTCTGATCTGTGCTTATTACTTACCCAGTCAGTATCATTACAAGGATGGCAATCATCCCACTGAGCGGAGCGCTGGGAGGGTCACTGAGGGGACCAAGGATGAAGGACACAAATCTGGAGGCCGAGAAGCTTCATTAGTTCCACTAATCACAGAAGAGAGTGTTTTCGGAAAGCGGCGCGCTGAGTTTGCCGCCTGCCTTACAAGGCTGAGCAGGTGTCTCAACGCATCGTGTCTGCGGAGCAGCCCAGGAAGAGCAAACACCGAGCGCGCCGCTCAGCCTCAATTAATAAAGGCAGAAGTGATTCTGCATTCAACAGGATGGATAAAAATGGTGCCCTGCTGTTCACTGTGGGAGACAGAATTTAAATATCCTGTAATGTAATTTGGTACATCACCACATATCAGGCCTGACGTGCCTCGTTTCCACCAGTAGAGTCCTTACACAGGAGCAGCTCTTCAGTTCAAGGCAGTGAGCTCTGATTTACACCAGGCCAAGGGAAGAGCACGAGGCCCTTCCTATCTTAATAACATCTGTCATTTACTGTTAAGTGCATTAACAGCGGATGTAATCATATGTTGGTATTGTATTATGAGATAACAGAATCAGCACTGATTGAAAGGGGAAAGAGATTACTGGTTGGTGTTAAGTCATTTACATCATCATTCACAAAAAATCAATTAATAAGTTGCAGTGTTCTCCAATTTCAGTTTCTTTTTAATTAGACCAATAAAACTATAAGGGACTCGCAAGCACCCACTCTGGGGAAGAAAGAGTCTAAAGGAAGGCTTTGACAGATGGTGTTACATTCAAGTTTAGATAATAGGTCACAACAAAACCATAATCCCTTTCAATAAAGTCCTACTTGAAGTTGTAATGAGAACAATTTTTCCTCCAGTTCTCCAACTCCTCCATGCAAAGCCATTTGGCCACAGATCTGCAGCTGGCAGAAGACAAGACAAACAAAGCATCTAATTGCAATGGGAATGCCACTTGCCTAAATCATTTTGATAAACTTTGTTTTTCTTTTAATATTCTACTTTTAAACAAAAATACATGATCTAAAAGTATTCTCAGTGCGCTTTCAATACCATTCTCATTTTCAAGCTCAAGTGCCACCTGCTGGTCCCATTTCTTACCCAAAAGGACATGATTTCAGGTGCCTCTTTCACATTTTTACAAATATAGGTAAACACACGTGTAAAAAACTAAGAAACTCAATCAGAATAGGGTGCATGCACTCCTACAAAGACATGTAATATAAATACTGAAAAGTGCTTTCCTTGCTCTGGATCTTGTGTCCTTTTCAGGGCTACTCCAAGTTGCCACTACACCAGGAGGTGGCCGTCAGCACTGCTGACACAACTTGCATGTTTAGTCATTTTTACAGCATCTTCCACAAGATAATTTCAATACCCTGATCCTTGCTAGGAGGAGATCCTTATCTAAATAGGTTTAGCCTTATAGACACACACTGGAAAAGGGGAAGTGATAAAGAGGATTTGTTTAAATCAATAGGATCCACATTGGGCAAAATGGTAAGAACAGTGCTGATGGGAATGTGCACGAAGGATTAAAACGTTGCTGGTTTTGTTCAAGCGCCGCCAATGGTCTTTGGTGGCTAGAAGGCATGCAGGTGCATGAACAGGAGGACCAAGTGGGTGGACCAGGGCTAAGGAACAGCAGCAGAGCATGGAGCAAGCAGGAGGGGGACCTGAAAGGAAGGTAGATGTCTGACAGCAGGGACCTTAGAAGAGATTCAGCATGGACATTCAAGAGGGATCTTTCCAAAGCAACATGCAAAGCAACTAATGAGGCAGCTGCAACATTCCTCCTCTCCAGATCACAAAATGGAGTTGCTGAACTCCATTGCTTCCAAATGTTGTAGCACTGTGGATGAGAAAGACAGAGGGCTGAGGCACAAATACAGTGAAGAACAAAAGGCCGTTAACACGAGTTTTGGACAAGGTACATCCTGGATCTGCGGAGCAAGGAACAAACAGAAGTGACCTCTGAAATCCAGATCTGAGAAGCAAGTTG
>VZSG01000083.1:552271-592283 GCA_013398315.1 Nothoprocta pentlandii
AATCAGGCTTCCCTAGTTTAACCCAATGCAGCTCCTGCCACTCCATAACATACCCCAAGTCACAAGTTTCCTGGAGCAGAAACATGCTATAACCTCTCTGATCCTACCACAGTTGCTTCAGCATTTCAGTGTAGTCCAATTCACAGCCCAAGGCAAACCTATATCCACTTGGCTATCATGACCTTGACGCAATGACACCAGGACCAACAGCTACCATTCATTTTCCTGCTCTGCTCCCTTAGCCTCCAGGAACCCTCCGTCCCTCCATGGAGTTCTTGTTTTCCAGCAATAGGTGGCACTAAGAAACGCCACTTGCCCCCAGCTCCACCGTGCTCCATCGCGCTTCGTATCCTTGCGCACGGGGAGATGGAGCCAAGGTGATTTTTCCTTCTGCTTCCACTAAAGAGAAGAGAAAACACATCTTGGTGCTGTTCGATTCTCTGCTCTGGTTTGCAGTAATGCTCAAATACATTTCTCGACAACTAGAAAGTTGTGATGAATACACCT
This sequence comes from Nothoprocta pentlandii, assembly GCA_013398315.1. Classification (NCBI taxonomy): domain Eukaryota; kingdom Metazoa; phylum Chordata; class Aves; order Tinamiformes; family Tinamidae; genus Nothoprocta; species Nothoprocta pentlandii. The sequence continues at coordinate 552,779 of VZSG01000083.1, forward strand.
TGTTCTTGTTTGGAGCATTGTACAATTTTAGAGAAGTGCAAATCAGATAAAAACACTGCCATCCCCTACAATCTGAATGATAGTATTAATAAAACTCAGTGCTTTAGAATAAGTGCTCTCTCAGCACTCGTACCTGCCTCTTTAGTGACCTGTTACAATTTATCATTAATCCATTTTTACTCCAATTTCCGCATTTTCCCAGATCCGTGGCTAGGAACGAGCACATCCTCTGTGTTTGCCCGGCAAGCGCTGCCCCTTCAACCCAACCACCTCCTTCATGTTCCCCCTTCCTTCCACGGGAGCAGCGCAGCAGGCGCTGCCATCACCCCCCTTCACCAGCGGTGGTTCTGCGGGCTCGGGAAGACACTTAACTGCTGTGCAAAGTCCAGGGCTCTGAGATTAGTATTTACGAGGCAGATTATGCATGTAATATTGTTTCTGAGATTTGCCACTTCTCCAGTGTAATTTTCCAAGTCCCAGCTCCAATATAACATGCTTCTCAACTAAGCTGTTTACATAAGGGATATACCTTATAGGAAAGAAAAGAATACCAGGCTAATTCTCTCTTGGATTTTAATTTCTTTTGTTTCCAAGTAAAATGCACTGGAAGCCCAAAAACGACTTCTGTTTGTCTCAAGGCAAAGAAGGAATTAATCACCAAAGCTGTTTTCTTAAGTCTTGTGGTTATTATGGCAAAGGCACTAGATCACTTCTCAAACTCCTGCATGCCACGAGGCCACCCTCTCCTCCTCTTCTCGTCACAGCAGCCCCATCCCTGCAGTTTCTCTGGGCTAGGGAAGCTCTTGTCCAGCTGAAGCCCTCTGGTCAAATCCTTCTAACCACCGACAAGAACGGAGGCGTCTACCACCAGGGGACTCCCAGATTCAAGTCTTCAGTTCTACGGAATTATTACTAGAAAAAGGACTACGGCACATTTAAATAAGATCAAAGCTTTTATTACTTTTTCCCCTCCGAAAAGGGCAGCAGATTTTGTTGGAAAGACTTTCTCGGGAAGAAGAAAAAAGGATTCTGCTCTATTGAAACACGCACTTCTCTCCACTGCAGCTCAATTGGCCAGCTTTTTTTTTTTTTTAATACTCAACATTCTCTTTAAAAACAGCTTACTCGCATCAATTTTTGTTTCACTAAATTCTCAATGGGAAAACACATATGTCAACAAAAAATGCTGCTAATGAATATATCTGAGGCTGGAATTACAGTTTCTGTTTCCACATTAGTGCCCTGTATGCAGGATCTGTGCCTACACACACCTCGAGACGGCTTGGTTCAATGCAGGGAGGGAATCAGCCCTGACGCCGAGGTGAGGGCCTTGGGTGGCTGAGACTGGTCTGAGATCAAGGTGGGTTTTGAAGCTGTGTCTGCAACTTACAGAAGCTCTTTGCAACACAGCACCGGGCAGTCCTCCTGAAGAACCCAACTGGTTAGGATAAAAAGAACTCAGTTTTTGCGGTACAACAGATGTTACCTTATGGGACACAGAAGCATGTGGAACCTATACTAAGTTTACAGTTGTGGTCTTGCTTCATATACAGGACGCGCACATAAAACATAACATGTCCTGCACTATGACACGTGCTCACTTGCAGATGCTCAGATTGAGCCACGAAGGACAGCAAAGTTGCACTGATCACCACTGGAAAGCCAGCTAACACAGATATTTGCTTCTTGAAAACAAGTACATTAACAAGACATATGTTACCTTTATTGAATAAAAATGAAGTCTTATTCATGAAAGTTTGGATTATTCCAATGCATTTTATAACGCAGCAACAGTAGACTACACATGCAATAGTCTTTTAGAGGGCTTCTGAAAATAAGCTACTACTAAATCTTCCCTGCATGTAGAACAATATTAAATTTCAGCTCTGCCTCTAGCATAATTAAGTACCCACAACAGCATAAAACCTTCATTAAATTACGGTGTTTGGAGTGAAATGTAAATTTGTCTTCTGATATGAGGTTGATACTTCAACCCCTTCGCAGCCTGAATATCATTACGAGGAGGAGGAAAAAAAAAAAAAAAAAGAGAGAGAGAGAAAAGAAAACAGAATAAACAACACACAGACACTTCTCTTTTCTGGGTGCTGCATAATCAGAACAGGTAACAATGAGATATCCACACCTGCAAGAAGCAAACCCAAGGCGTGCTCTGGCAACAAGGGGCACTCACGGCCTCCTCTGCCACTCCCAGGTTCCCAGGGCAGCCCTTTCTGTTCCACCACCACCTCGCAATGGGAAGCAAAAGCCAAACAAGAAAGCCCTGAAAGCTACAAACAGCCAGGCAGAGAGGGCCAGGGGCCCCGTGGTGCACCCGCTCCAAGGCCCTCTCGCCCTCTGCAAGAGCTGCACCGACTGCCCCGAGCGCCGCGACGGCGCCGACGCTCCGCTCGCTCCTGCGGCCGAGGAGGCCAAAGCTGCTCTGCCAAGAGCCTCCTCTTTGAGGAGCCCGTCCCTGCCACCTCCTCTGCCAAGAGCTCTCTCTGTGCCCGCTGTCCCCAGGCACCACGGCCGACCCAGCCGCGCTACTCGAGCCAAGGCACCGCGCGGGCGACACGCAGAGCTGCGGGCATCGCACACAGAATCGCTGTTGGGCGGCCAGACACAGGCTCATCCTCTTCAACGAACGGTCAGGACTAACCTTGGGAAAGCCAACTCGGTTTATCCTGTTCTCTATGTAAATAGTAAATAAGGCGCTGGATCGCATTTCTATATCAGTTGTTGTTACAAATTACAGCTAAACCCTTTTTCTTTGCGTGCATACCTCACAAGGGCTGTGCAGAACACCACAGGGAGCCAATATTCGGGCGTTTCGTGGGTCCTGGCACAACAAGGAAGCAGCTATAAGTCACCTGGCATTTAAGCACACAGTTGGGAGAACAGGGAAAAAGAGAGAGCTCTGTACAACGCCAGTTCCTCCCTTTGGTCTTCTTACTACAGGAACTTGCCATATTACCTGATCTGTGGCGGATACAAGAAACCAAAATCATTTTTCGACTTTCCCTTTTCAATCCCTCAATGCAGTAAAACTGAACAAAGTGCTTCCGAAATGCATACAAGTCAGTATGTACTTTATACAACAACAAAACACTGTCCAGTTAAATATTTCTGCATGCCATTATTTTGTAGACATTTTTTTCATAAAGATAGTAACTACCTTAGTCATGTCTTTTCCTTTTTTTAAGGTCCATGAATACCATAGAATTTTCAAAAATATTTGGCAATTTATGGCCAAGACTGCCCACTCTCCCTTTCTTAAATATCTTTAGAAAATCAGGAATTGTAGTTCAAGTCTAGAACTTTTATCCAGTTTTAATGGACAGCCACTAACCTCATGGATTTTTCCAAAGTAACTATTAAAATGTACCTTAGATTTCTGCAACCATATAAACAATATGCATATGTGGCATAACAAAGTATTTCACTTCAAAAAGCTCAATAAAAATTTTACTTTAAAATAATCAATATGAAAGTTTAAAAGTTTCAACATAGCATATACGGGAGGAGCTCCAATGATAAATCTACCCGGTATTTCCATCTACTTCTAGTTAGAGCACTATTAAATGGTCTTCTGGTTTGCTCACCCCGCGTACTATCAGCCTCAAAGAGATGGTTCACTAGCAATCAACACTTTAGAAGATAAATCTTCACCTACTAAAATCTAGAAAGTGAGAGAAATACACGAGAAATAAGCTTGAACTACTAAGCCTCAATAATGATTTTTTTTTTTTCTGTATTTATCTCCCACTACCATTAAAAACATAAGAAAAAAATAGCAAACATTCAAGCACTCATTTGTGGACATATTCTTTATAACGGGATCAACAATAAAAGCTATTTGATGGTATGGAGCTAGAGGAAAAAGCTTTTCCTTTAGGTCAAATATATCAGCACCGGCTTGTAATAATCAAAACAAAGATTATTCCTTTAAAATCCTTTAATTCTTGATATCCACAATTCTAATCCTCAAGTCATTGTTAAAGGCCACTTTAATGTTTGCATCACCCTATAGAAAACTTTGGTGTAGAGACCCATACTAACTAAATCACTCATGCTTTGCTTTCATGATTTGTCATTTCAGAAGGCCTTAATTCAATTAAAACCTCGTAAAACGAAGCAGGTTTCACTTCATTCGCTATAGGCAAAGGAGGAGAAGCACATTACTTGGATATTTTGTTTGAACAACTCATTTCAAAATTTATTATAGGCTACTATCACACTGAGAATAATAAAGATATATTTTTAATTACTTCTGCTCACGAGAACAGGCTAATACATATTCCATCTATATTATGATCCCCTTGGATGGAGGGAAGCTAAATGCTACCCCAAACAGATTTTAAAGCTATAATTACTTGGTAAACAAGGGAATCATGCTAAATAATTATACATTGAGTTCATATTAAATTAAACTCAAGTAAGCTCAAGATTCTCGGTATTGTATTTCCCTCTTTCGCTGCTGTCTGCTGCAGTGTCATTGAGCATATCATTATCGGAGTGACATTGCTCTCCAAATGTGTTTTACACAAAGCAGCCAGGCTCTGTACACTGTTCTCCACTGTCTTACTTCTCTCTCTGGTGATGAAGTGCAGATAAAGGCACAAAGCTAGTTCGTGTGGGCCATATTAAACAGCAAAATGTTGCTTTGATCATGCAGTGCCCAACTCAAAAACAACAAACTGCCAGGTCACCTGGGGAAGGTCATGCAGAAAGATTATTTCTAATCTGCTTTAAAAATGTTATTAGGGCTTTTTGTTATGATGTCTGTGGAAAAGCTCGCTGGTTGGCTGAATGATAAACCCTGCTATCTGCACTATAAAGAGATTTTCCTGCTCTTTTGCCCATTTGTCCATCAAAAAAATAATAAAGAGCTCATTTACAAGGACTGATGACCTCCTCTACAAAATTTAGTATTTATATATTAGCAAAAAGGGATGTCCATGAAAGATCACGATGGGATACAGCAGTGCCGACATTCCTGCCGTTCAGAGCAGTATTCCCGAGCAAGGCGCGGACCCCAGGGACTAGCAGGACTTCCCTGCAGCGGTTATTCCCTTGGCACGGCAAGAATTTTCCAGGTTTCCCCGGAAGCCAAAGGCCCATTTGTCAGGAACACACGGGGACTCCTCTGATTAGGGGGTTAGTGGTCTGACTCCCTCGGACCCGGACCGAAGGAGTCAGCCAAATGCTTCATGTATAAGATAGGAAGTGGTTAAAAATGCTTTCCAAGCTGCTACATAGCTTCGCCGATTGCCGACTATTATAATCTTGTATTCTTTTGCAGATTTTTAATCTTTAATTAGAGCACAGAATACCAGGAGATGAATCATATCTTATTAATAAATAAATATCAAACCTCGTGATTAAGCACCTTTCGCACGTTCACCACAGTACATTTTGTATAAAAAGAATCCTGCAGTTAATATGATTTTAATCCTTCTATGTAGCTGTGAAATGCCTGCTCTATTGTGGAAAAAAAAAATCATTTTAAGCGAGTGGGGTTTTCTAGCCCAATAGCACCTTGAAAATCTGGCCCACAGTCTCCAGCAGCCTCTGAACCAGATCCCAATTTCGGAGGATGTACAAAGGGTCACGCTGCTCATGCAGCGCAGGATAAACCCCCTCACAAGTCATTAACCTTATTTGCTAATGACTCCTGCAGCGCTAGAGCTTCTTGCAGCGCAACCCTGAGCAGGGGAGGCCGAGCACAGCTCTGCTTCCTCAACGTCCCTCCTTTGACATCTCCTGGAGAACACGGAAGCCATCTGTTGATGGCCAAATTCAGAGGAAATCACAAAGCAGCTCTTGATTTACTTCTACCTAATCGACACTTGATTCAATAAGGATGTGCATCTCGTCTCAAACCTAGCTCATCTCGCTGGAGCGATTTATTGCAACAGCTTTTACCAAGAACACCCCTGCCACGGCCTTTCCTCTCACGGTGTTCAAACCTGCCAACCTCAAAGCAACCGGGTTCTCCTAAATCAGCAGACAAGGCAGCTGACCTTGCTCTGTGTCTCACAAAGGACAACTATGCCCCAAGAAAATGCAAGTACCAGCCAGGTACTGCTGGAGAAAAAGCCAAATTAATAACCTTTATCTAGAAACCAACACCTAGGTGGGAAACCAAGTCTAGAACATTGAAAACTGGAAACAAGACGAGGATGAGAAGGTTTTGTGCTACTGGACAGCATTAAAATTAAAACTCAGCTAGACATATGGGAAAAATGTTTTTCAAAAAATTCACGCAGTGAGAAAAACGGCAGGATTTTTCATTTATGCAAAAATACTTGACTACACACAGATGAGAAACAAGTAATTCTGCAGTGAAAATGCTGTTGGCTGTGGCAAATCACAAGCTGCACATGAATCAACAGTATCACGCTGCTCCTCGCGCTCTAAATATCTGCTTCTATTGCTATAGGGATGGATAAACAAGCGAGCAGCCTTGCAAAAGGGCCCTCCCGCCTGTGCCCGGGTGCAGCCCTGCGCTCCTGGGCGGCGGCACGAGGGGAGCAGAGACCCTGACCGACACAGGGACTCGCCAACAAGGGCGGCTTGGGCAGCTGAGCAGCACTCGCTTGGGTGCGGGGAGCGGACGGGACAACACAGCGCATCTTCAACTCCGCATCATGCAGAAGCAAAAAGGAAAAGTCTTGCTCATATTCATGCAGTTACTAAGTATCAACAGCAAGAAATCTAACTGTGGCAGAGAAAATTTCAATTTGAGATTAAGGGAAATGTTTTACTGGCAAGGATAGTGCACCAGGGGGTAGGCAGACTTCCTACACTCCCATCACAGCAGCCTGTACAAATGGGCTGGCCACATACCTGACACCAATGGCTCCTCTGTAAGAAGGGAGATCCAGCAAGAAATGAGCCCGACAATCTCGGTGGTCATCTCCAGTCTTATCTGTGTACGATTCATCATTGCTGTTGGTTGGAGGCAGCCATGTCCTCTGACACCGTACGACTCCATCAAACAGCAATGTCATTTGGTTACATCTGTGACTCACGGTCCTGGGAATCCTTGGCTCTGGAACAGGCTCTCCTGCCCCAGCCCCGCTTCCAACACGTCTGGAATCATGACAGCCTCCATGCCAAGACCAAGGTCAACATGGGCCTGACCAACACACGCACAAGTCACATCCCCAAGCCGCACAGCCACAGTGGCTGAGGAACAGCCACATGGCCTGTTTCTCCATCAGCCCTAATCTCTGGAACAGCCCAACACTGATGTGCAACACGGTCATTTCCAAGCCGTCCTCCCCAACGTGGGGTGTGCGCGTGTGGCAGGGGTGGGAAAGCATCATGTGTGTTTCTTGGCTATAAAGGGAATCAAACACAAAATCCTCTTCCAGTCTTCATTAAAATATTTCTAAAAATGGAACTAATTAGTCTTATTTTCTGTCTAATCTTGCAAAAATTTAAGTCGAAGTGCTTGAGTTTTGGTTTTGACTAGACTCATCTGAGACCATCAAACCACTGTAACTATGAACATAGCCTGCTGCAAAGCAGCAAATTGCCTAATATAAGGAATAATATTTCATAGCAATGGTAGTATTCCATTTTTAAGTCCTTAGGTTAAAATAAAAGTACTATATCAATAAGGTCTAAATATTGTTTCCCACTGACACTAATTAAACATCTGCCTTTAATCAGTGGAGAAGTGTATGATGTACTAATTCTTTGAGAACCTATTAAAACTTTGATTTAGTGGTGCTAATTCAGCGGCTCAGGTTAATTTCTCCACAGCCTCGACGTGGGAATAGAGGAAGGCGATGGCAGCTGGGCCCCTGCTGAGCGCTATGTTCTGCTCAACGTTCAACCCCGTATTGTGGCAAGTGTAAGCACAGCAGCACTGGGTGGGACTCGCCCTTTTGTTTCTTTCTGCTTTACTTCTGACTTTCTTGCTTACCTAAGGATGCTTCAGGTGTTCTGGGACGCTTGACTCGCAATCCCCTGGGGATTCACAACCTGCCAGGCTCCCAGGCCCTATCCCACAAGAGGAAGCTCCCACGTTACACATGGACCCCAGGCAGTACTGACATGACGCTGTTATCCAAGTAACATGAGCTACTCCTTCCCAAGACGGCATCCACAGTCTCCTGTTCCCAAGATTTTCTCTCTCCTCCACTTCATTGCATAAACAAGGATATTCCCTGTGAGGGACTCCCAGGGAGCCTTTGGGGGAGTGAAGCCCCAGCACTGCGAAGGCTCCAGCTGGGGACAGTGACACCGGGGGACAGGACAACAGTCAATGCAGCCCTGGGGGTCTGTGGAGGAAACCCAACAAGGCAGGAAAGTGTTAGCAGAGAGCCCAAAGATCCCCCCGCTCTCCTGTGCTGTCACCACAGGTAATGCGGGAATCGCAGTCCCTGGGAACACCCGTCCGGGAACACCTGTGCTGGCAAGGAACACCCGCAGGGCGGCACAGCCTGGCGTCACCCCACCTGCCAGCGTCACGGCTGCTTAGCACAAAGTCACCAGCCTGACAAGTGTTCACGTGTCAATCCTCAATCTGCTCTTAAAACATTTTGAAAAAGAGTTTCCTGCTTTCCATGTCTAGAAACATCCCCTTCCTGTGCCAAAAATAAAACTTCTTTTTTAGGCCGAAGCAGATCTTCACTGCAAGTCACAGAAGTGGCATGAGAGATGTTTCTCATTCCGGGAAGCCTCATATTTTTCTACATATTTTGCCTCAAACTTAAAAGCAAAATGAAAAAACATTCCCAGCACACTAGACTAGCACGATATCGTGCCAGTAAAAATTTTGACAATTTAATTTGGCTAAATTTGGCATGCGGGAAAACACATTTTGGAAGGATCTAAAAATACAGCCTCAATCTTAACTTGAAGGGACAGGCCATTTCCCATAAGAGGTGTGACAGCTTCTCCAGTTTGACAGACTGTTTTGCAAAACAGCTTAGTGAAGGTGCAGCCCAAAGGCAACAGGCAGTACTAGCACATGCAGTGTGACCCTCTGTACATCAAAATGTTGCTAGGTTTCATTTGAATCTAATTGCTGTTTGGCACCCAGTAATTCACGTTAAACTACGGCACAACTCGGTCCCGATGCAAGATGTAGAAAGAGTCATTTGCTGTTTCCCCGCTACCTGGCCCTAATACTGACATATTGGTACCTTGCTGTGCGTGTTTGCATAGGTGAAGATCGACTATGTTTCTCACACCGTACATAAGACCGCTGTCATGTTGTAAAGCAATGTTGATTTGCTGCTTTACGACTCCTAGGGAATCCCACTCCTATCATGACTCATTTTTCACGTGTGTCTGTGGGCCAGCGCCCCGTCCTTTCAGCGCCCGCCTTACGGACACAGCGCGGCAGGACCGCGAGGAGGTGCTGTGACCCATTTGAACACTGAAATTAGGCTCACTCAGCGAGATGCATCTTCCAAAGAATTATGCATACAGGAATCTGCATTGCTTCTTTCTTTATAAAATAGTCTTTTGGAAGACTCCCAGTATCCTTACCAGGGCCGACATTCACACGTTCAACCTGTGGTCATTCCAAGTCCCCATGGGACGCTACTGCCAACAGTGGTTAAAGCTGTGAGTGTTGAGACACAAGTACAGTTAATGACTGGACTTTGAGGCAAGAATTAGGATATGAGGCTATGGAAAGATGTCTTCCAACTCACATCCCCTGGAGAGAAAGCCTTTCCCTTCTCCTCTTTTTGAACACTGCACAGATGCAGCTGCAGGATTCCAAACATCCCCAGCTAGGAGGCTGCCACCATCCCAGCAAAAACACCATCCAAAGAGGCGCTTTCAGTTGTGCCTCAGTCCGAGATGGGCACAAGGCAGGAAAACAATAATATAGAACTAAAGGGCCACAGCTAAACCACAGTACTGACAAGAGCTGACCCAAGCATCACACATGCATCACCAAGCCTGAAAGCCACAGGTACATTCCACACCCCCCAGAGACAATCTAGAACTCAACAGACTGGCTTAAGCTCCAAGGCTGCAGCTAGCACGGACACACAGCCTCCCTCCTCTGCGTGCTCTGCAAGTGCTAAGTATGGAAAGAGTAACTACCGTGACGCTCTCCTATGTGATTAATTTGATTGATTCTAATAAATACAAACAACTTCTCATTATGCGGCGCTGTTGAGTTTGGGAACAAAGAACTCCAAAGACGGGCTCCTCGTTACTGCCGAGGTGCCCCTTCCTCCCCTGTCATCAACAGCCATGGTCTCTGCGCTCCGCAATTACCCATTCCATCCTATTAGCAGGTGCCACTGTGAAATCACAAGGCTGAGGGCTGGGCACGGGGCACCGCCAGCACTGGGGACCTCGAGCCGCCTCGGGGACCGCTCGTGTGCTTCCCTCCCCTCAGACCCAAGGGAAGCAATCACCCCCTGGAACACACGGGAAGGAAAGGACTACTGCACGTGAGCTCACGGCGGGCAACCACGCTTGTGTAAAGGGCACCACAAGGAAACCCTAGCAGCATGGAAAGCCCCTGAAAACATGATTTCTTTGTAATGTCTTTACCAGGCACGCTAATGCACATGCACTAATTCGAGAGGAATACATAAACCAGAAGCATTAGTGACGTCGACCTACTTTCAGAGAGACTAAACTACTTGTGTTTTTAATGCTCAATACCCCAAAGCTCTACACAAACACGGACAATGCAAAATCTATCAACATTATTCATGTTACTGCAATCTTGGATTTGAAATAAAAATTAAAAAAAAATAAAAATAAAAAAAACGCTGTAGCACAGTAGTTCCCGATAGGGTGTCAGAGCAGAGTTTGGCACATTACATTAACAGGAAAATAGCGAAATACTTAATCTCTGATCACAATGAAATCAGGATATTCATCTCATCAAGAAAAGCATCCCGTTCATGGGCGCGGGGGAAGCACGTGCATGTTACCACAGCTTTCAGATGAACATCTCTATTATTTTATATCCATTTATCTCATTTGTTTCTTTACTATCTCATTAACAGATGTCAATAGTCTTGTATTACCACACAGCACAGAACAGTACTTAATAAGAAATGGCCACACTCACTTTTAAAACTTTTTTTGTCACTTTCAAATATATTTTCGAGATGCAATATTCAACTGCTATATATTATTATAATTCAAGTAGCTCAGAATTGCCCAAGAGAACAGAAAGCCTCCACAGCAGGGCCCCAAAACTGAACTACAGACCCATGCTCCAGAGGGTTCAGCAAACGCTGCACATCACGATCTCGTAACCAAAGGACTTCAAATGAGGTGAAAGGAGGGGGAAAAAAATGAGGGAAGAACTGAGTAAGACAGTTCTTTAACATGACCACGTTGTGATCAGCTAGTCAGAGTTTTTGTACACATAGTTCCACAGTAAAATTAGAGCTTCTGGTAAACACTAAGATGGCAATAGCACAAGCTGAGTCAGAAGAAACTTTCAAGTCACCCACATACTGAAATGCCCCAAATTCTTGCATCATGAACATGACTAGAAACCAGTAATCCCAGCTTACATCCAAAGCCATACCAGTACTTCCATATTCAACACACTGTTCGTAGATTTAATGTAACAGTTGAAAAGCGCACACAAGGAGGAAGCAGATAATAACCATACTGCAATCATGATCCATCCTTAAACGCGAATGATGCATCTTGGAAAAGTAAGAATTTAGACAACCTAGAAACCCCTCAACTACAGCTATACTAATGCATATGATCACCAGCAATAAGGTAACACAAATATAGGCCATCTGACAGTAAATGCCTAGTATTTATGCCCACCCATTTGATAAAGCAACTGGAATAAAACCAGGGAATCTGGGATATTACTGAATGTCACATCACACAATTTATCTTTATTAATAGCTTGAAGGAAATGAATTGAACTAGATAATGAGTGCTTACATTTTCATGGTTTTACAGACTAGTCTAATTTAGCAATGGTTTATACTGAGATAACATTGTATGTAGTTATACTGTCATTTAAGCAAAGAAAGAATTGGTTTAAAATACATGCTAAAAGCCGAATAAGGTTTAAAACAATTAGAGTATTTCCTGTCTTGACACCAGTATGATCAGACTTTTCCCTAAAAGATGATGTTCATGGGAAGAGGCATCGTGCATTTCTGGGGAGCTTTTCCACAAGTGCAGATGGGAGAAGGAAAAAGGAGGAACCAGTAACACGGACAGGTGGCCCCCAAACGGCCAAGTTTAAGCCTGTTCTCTGTGTCAACCACCAAAATCAACGTTTGGAAGCCTTCCTCCTTCAGGGTCCCTAAGTACACAGCACCTTCCTTCCCACGCTATCATGCAATTACCTCGACTGCGACCCACCAAGAGACACAGTGAGTTAGAGCTAAACTTACCTGGCCACCACTGCTCAAGGTATTTATCAGCATAGCTGCTACACACCTAACCTGCATCTCTTGCTCCGTATTTCTCACTGACAGTTTTTTCAAAATATTGTATAATCTAAGTGGAACTCATCTCAACTCTGTAGGAATAATGCTAATATAAGGCTGAGCACACGGACCCATCTTGGTAGTCATAAACAAGAAAAAAGAATAATCAATTTCTAAACAAGTGCTTAGAAGCTGTAAGCATTAAATATTAAATAATTGCTATTTCTTGAAGGAAGTGCGATAGAATTTCTCAAAGACATTAGAACATGAATTTTTCATTTTGGTTAGTTCCAAGATTAACACAGAACAAGAAATACTGAAATGTCACTGAAATTTAAATACAGTTATGTAAAAATCCACAGTAGGAATCACTGACACCCTTCAGTGAGAAGACGTTCCAAAACCTGGTCCTAGGGAGCGTGCCTAGAGTGAGGACTACCCAGGTGAAATTTGTGCTGTGATCTGACAACATGGATTGAATTCTAGAACTGCAACAGGATTTAGAAGCCACATAAAACTTCAGTTCTTTGCATCAAGAGTATTATTCTTTTTATTAAGGAAACAGCAGCATCAGCCTGGAGCGGAGCCCGGGAAGGCAGCGCGCAGCCCTACGAGGGCTGCTGAAACCAGGCGCCATCGAGTGTCAAACCCTTGGCTCTTTCACACCTCAAGCTTGTGTCCCCACAGGGAAGTTTCTCAAAAAGCTGATTAACTCCTCCCCAAACACTGGTGACCAGAAGCCTCTTTGAGACACTGCCTCTTCCACCACAAATGCCCATCAATGGCCACATGCAAAGCCCTTCTCACAGACCACACTGCCCATGGCACCTGGAGATCAGCATGTCCACCACCCAACTACAGTTTACACAGCTCCCCTCCTAAGAGAAAAAAGGTAAAAATTAACACAGAAAATGGGTCGAACTATTTTCTAAGACTGCTTTTAAAATACCAGTGTGTTCACAGATCTTTAAACTATTTCCCATGCATGTTGGCAATACTCCTCGGAGCGCTGCACGTACATAAGCCAGTATGGACAATGTTCATCTGTATCTGCAACAGACACAGCATCTTTGACAGATAAAATGTCAGATAATTGTTCATTTAATAAGCCAAAGAGCATTCAGCATGTGAGAATAATACTATAAATTAATGCTATTCTTCATCTTATTTCACAGCTAGGAATGTATAAACCGAAAAGCCTAGAATAAAAATTGAGAGGTGATTAAAAAGAGGAGAGAGTAAGGGAATTTTTTACCAGCCAGCTTTATTTCCTGACTTTGTTATGCTTGGCAGATGATGGGTTTATACTTCCTCACATGTCAGAAAATCCTATTACAGGAATTTCTCCAGTGCCCCTATAATTCCTCTTCTTTAACAGTCTCCACATTGCCTACCTGAAAAGCTGACACAGGAAATATTAAAACTGGTCTATCCTTTGCAACGTCCTTCCTGTTATAGTCTTCCAACAGAGACCTGAGAGAAGAGCACAGGACTAAATCAGACAGACTGCTGCCTTCATCAGTTGGGCTGAAACCATCAAAAACTGCTTAATTTATTCCAAAATGCTCTTCGCCACCTGTGCTCACGACTATTCAGGATCAGCACACGGCTCCTTCTGAACCTTACAACTAGCTTGCACCACGTCCTTAAAGGGAACTGAAGATCAAGATGTGTGCACACAAAGAGCTTGTCAGAGGAGGTGCCCTTGTTTATATCATAGATCACTATAGATGGTTTCCCAGAGGGAAACCTCAAGCATTTGTAAGGTGACACGTAGATGACAATATAAGGACCCAAGGTTGGATAAAGCACTACATTTTCTGTCAGAATTATCACCAAAAAGGGCAGATATTTACATAGATAGTTTCATAGAGAGAAATACAGGGATATTAGCTCAGTGGAAGGGAGGATATTACCATATACTATAAGACAAGCTTTCCCTAAACAAAAAAACACGAAGAACTCTATTTTACAACTACCTTGGAACATTTATCTACTTTGGAGCTGCAATCCACAGCCATTTCTTCAACAAAAATGCTATTATTTCACTTTCCAATTTTCTAATAATGAGAATTTTTATAATTTCCACTTTCAGCAAGCTCCAAATAGACATACCATTCACCACCCTTGGTTTATAGCCTGTATACCCACAGGTAACATCAGTCTCTTTACGAGATGCAGTTGCTTACTTTTCTACTCTAATACATACGTGTTCCTCATTGCACTACCTGAAGAGGTCCCACATTCTTCATGGGTCAAAGATTTTAATTGGCACGCTTAGAACACTAAGTAATTTGTTTTTATGTAGGAGAAACTGCCAGATTTAACCTATTTACTAGAGCTCCTTTTAGCTATTTGAGGTTAGCTCTTGAGGATATTTCATCAAAACTTATCTCAAACATATAATCAAACAGCAGAGCAGGTGGGATCTCAGCATCTGATCACGTTATTCTCATGAGCAGCTCTCAGCAGCAAGAATTTTGTTAAATTAAGGACAGCAGCAATGAGCTGATGAGAGCATCCAAGCTGCTCACCACGCACTTAACAGAGCGTTTTAGGATGGAGCCAGTAGGCCTCTACTTAGACCACAACCATGTAACATGTCATGTTGACTTGAGCTCTTTCTATCTGCTAGTTCTAGGTAGACATTCACTCAGTTCCTTATTTATGTTCTCCATATCCATTTTGGACTCCAGTACACCTCGTACAGGGCTACAGGGACATGGAGAGAGGTTTTAGCCACCTGGATATGGTGACACTTCACAAAGCTGAAGCAGCATTAAGCTATTCCTTCCCCGTCACGACGGCTCAGACTCCGCCTGATCTTTCATCATACATCCCAGATAAACCGGCACTACGATAATCATCCAATTTCACAAGAGGGAAGCATGGCAAAGTCACTGTTTCAAAACGTTTAACTACTTCCAGCAAAAGAAAATATCTAAGTCATCTATATACATCACTGAATGTAGTTCTATGCTAAATCTTTATAAAACAACCATTTCAAATATTTCCAACACGTGTCTCGGAAACACATTCTTTCAATTTGTATGGCAAAAGACCCATGTTCTTGGAGTTCTTCAGTTCCCTAGCAGGAACAGGTATTACCACTATCACTTAAATCACCTAAATAAAGAAATACTGTTTCAATTCTCCCTAGTTGTCATTGATGTTATCAGCTCTTACAAGAGAAAAAGAGAACAAAAAAAAAAACTGTGGAGTTTTACAAGCTCTAAAATACATATACTTTATATACTTAAATCTAAAATATAAGATTTAAGTATCTAAAATGCTAAAGTATCTAAGATATATATCTAAATATATATAATACTATATTTATAATATATATAAAATAAATATATATATATTTTAGATACTTTAGCATTTTAGATACTTAAATCTTTCTATAAACTAACACACTTGTGGAACTGGTTATGTTTCACTTGCAGTTAAACCATAAGTAAAAGGCAGAAGAGAACAAGATATCACCATGCTGATGTTAGAGAAATTGAAGCATCTTGTTCTGCGAATAATTATCCAAAATCTTATTTGTGCTTATCCATCAGATACAGAAAATATTTATGTGAAACTAGAGTAACAATACGTACTAGGAAAAAAAAGTTGAAGGTTAAATGTTGAATTTCTGTAACAGTTGATTGTGTTGCACTATCTTCCAGTAGTTTCATGTCATTAACACAATCTCTTTTTCATCAGAATATGAATTTTTATGATGAAAGCCTTTATATAACACTAATCTTTCTATTATGACCCGAGGGAACATACTGTAATAATATTAGAAATCTTCATTTGTTTCTTCATTCTGTGACTCAAAGAACATGTCTTGGCTTAAACAGAATCAAATGGCTAAAAAAAAAATCACGCACATGGCCATTACGCCAAGCCCTTTTGACTTCACCTACATGGACGAGCAGTCCACAAGCTCCACACGTGCCCTGGGAGAGGAAAGCAGCACTGAGGCCAGCAGCAAGGGCACTGCCAGGTGCTGCAGAGCTGCTGCCCAGGGTTACCTACCACCCAATGCCGCCTCCAAGGCCCCGTCCCTCGCTGCTGCAGAGCACTTGGCCTCTTGCTCAACACAGGGCTGCATGGGAGCCCCAACAAGGCCAGCGATGCACGAGCTCTTGGGCCAGAAACAAGATGTCAAGAACCTGGGAGGACACTAAACATGCCCTTGAGTAACAACCAGCACCACGAGGTACTGGTACATATCTACGCTTAGAGGCACATATCTACACCTAGAAAACCTGTTGCACAGGTCCCCATTCCTACTTCCCTCTTTCACTCTGGTCCCTTCAAACAACCCCCACCACTAATGCAGAAGCACAGGGAGATTACTGCACTTTCAGGAGTCAGCAAAGCTGCTTGAGCAGCTTTGGCGAGCCCAAGTGTTCAAAGGCACTGACCCCTCCTCATGGTAATTAAATTGGGAGTGGAATGGGCAACACATGTGTCCCCTTGCCCTCCTGTTCACTGAGCGCCACCCCACGCTCTTTGAGGGACAGGTAGCCTCACCTCTTGCTCCTGCGCAACCTTCTCAATCTGCTGCGCCCCAGGTGCACTCTTAATCATCAAGCAAATTTGGCCCGCGTAAACGATGGGCAATTGCATGAATTAAAAGGATTTTTAAGGCATCCTTCTCTATTTCCATTGGCTAATCATCACTCAGCTTGAACTCCTTGACACTAATGAGCCTACATCTGTTCCTCTAACTCAGAATTGCTTTGCTCTATGAGCAATTGCTATTAGCAGGCCCATGACCATAATGAATTTTCGACAACGGACTGCGGCTTGGCAGAACCGGCGCGTCAGCAGTTCTGCCGCCTGCTCCGGCTCCATGGCCTCAACCTACAGGATAAGGATACAAACGTGTAAAGTTAACCCAAATTTTCTAGGGATTGTTTTCCAAAGAAAGCATTCGGCTAACCTGTCTTCTGGGCTTAAAGTAGGAGACTTGTCCTACCCAGAGCTTATGTGGAGCTCTCAGCTAGTCAGCAGGCAGGCCCCAGAACGCAGCAATGCCTGGCACATAAGTTAAGTCTCAAGCTGTGTTTTAGAGGAGCCTTTCTTTACACACAAAGTGGGAAAAAAAAAAAAAAAAAAAAAAAAAAAAAAAATCAAGGCATGTGTCACTGCCTCTTGGAATAGATGTTTGCTCATGTGCCACACATCCTGCTCAACAAGCTTTTTCAGAGCACGTGCTCTCGCACAGTCAGGGGACTTGATCCTGTCCTCATTGATACAACTGACAATCGCAAATCATGAGTGCTTAGTAATTAGCACAGACTAACACAATGATTGGCACCCCAAAACACGTGAGAAGTTGCAATTGTACAGCACTGATCACTTATTTGTTAAGAAGACGAGCCCATTAAATCCATCTGGGCCTCACAAAACGGCAGTGACCTCTTGACCTCTTGCTTTTGATTTGAATCTCAATACCTCATCTAGGGCACTATTGTTATAAGGGACTACATGCAATTGCCAGGAAATGAGAAAAATGAAATGAAGATTTAAGTGATGGTCAGAATTAAGGTTGTTTTTTTGTTTGTTTGTTTGTTTTTTTAACAATAGAATCAACAAAACAGCCCTGGCATTACGTATTACTGTTAGGAGAAAAGCGTATGGAAGTCAGAGTTGCTTTTTCCTAGAAGGGTCCAAGGCTCCTCCCTCCATGCACACTTTGAGCAGCAGTGGAAGTTGTATGAACAACAAAGAGAAGAAAGGAGTGGAGCACCCCGCGCAGATGTTTGCAGCACAGACCCCAGCATGCCCGTTAGCTCCATGAGCATCAAGATGTATTTTGGGGTTTAAAAACCTACCTAACAATGCTTGACACCATGAATAAGCACAGAAACAAACCAGCTGCACTTGCAGCACAGTATGAAATACGGCACACGTTAGCCTACCACATTCGAAGGGCTGGAAAGGAGTCTCTCTAAATTCACCAGCAGCTCTCGGTCCCAAAAAGAAATTCATCTCCTCTCCCCTTCAAAATTTCAGGCTCCCCTTTATAACCTCGTTGTAAAGCACAGCATGGCAGTGACACCACGACTCCAAGGCATATACATAAGCTCAGGAAGAGAAAGCAGAAGTTTATTGGTTAGGTAGGTCAAAAATATCTTAAGAAAAAAAATCCTTTCTTCTTACTGATATTCTCACAAAGCTCACAGGCTTTGACAGACCTTTTCTAAATTCAAACCTGATCTGGATTTTGATTTACATATACATACATATTGCATACGATATGTATAGATGCTGAAATGTGTTTGTGTCAAATGCTACCTATAAGTCTCCAAGACTGATATAGCTGATTTGTTCAACACTCGGCAAAGTCCGTATCAGTGGAATAAAGGATTCCAAAGCTTATTTCAAGAGCTTATCCCAAGACGCCCAAACTTAAAAAGTCACAGTTAAGAAAGAGGCAGCTGACAGTTATTTCCTGTGCAAAGTATTTCAAAAATAACCTAACAGAATCACAGCATCTCCAAACTTTACGTTCTCATTAAGAAGTGAGCAGGTGGGTTTCAGAGGACATGAAAGCATCCTGCTCCTAGCAGAGGTAACCTTTTTTGTCCTCATTAGGATGAGTGATGACAGCAGTGAAAAAATGAAGCATTTTCTCTTTTCTTTCTCCTCCCTTTTCCCAGTACAGTAACAATAACCAGCAGAGAGGATCCTTTGCAGTGGATGAATAGATCCACCTTGGCTTCATGGTTTAGTTTATTAGACGAGAAGTATCCCAGCTATTTCTATCTTGCATTTGACTCAGGATAACAAAAAGGAAGCGTTACTTGCCACGGTAGTATTTGATCCAGAAACACTTCTTTCATCTTGTTCCTACATCAATAACTTCTCATTTTGTCTTTGTCACTCTTTCCAACATATTGCAGGATATAAATGAAACAGCATACCACCACAAGTGCAAAGATTACAAGATTAATAGCACAGAGTAACGACAGTATGGCAAAAGCCAGCAAGTAAAGGTAGGGAAGACTATCCTTGTAGTCCAGGCACTTGTTATTCAAAGGGAAATTGCTAGGAAATCAGAAAAACCTGATGACTAACGTAAAAAATAAGAATTTTTACCAGTAGTTTTCAACCTTTTCTATGACAACTCAAGCTATCAAAAGTAAAACATGGAGGCATATAAACACATATAAACATATATATATACACACACACCAATGTAAATAAACTCCCCCCTCCTCCTATATCTATCTTTCTAGGCTAATTTTAAAATACAGCTTTACCTCTTTTCCAGAGAAGACAGACAAATGCAGAGGCTGGTGAACTGTGAGGCCAGTATCTGACTTATTGGATCACTCTACTGTCTTATCAACCAAGAAAAAGATCCAAGAACACTATCTAGAGCCCAGATAACAACAAGAGAGAAAAATAATTCCATCTTGTTTCCTGTTTTCTTTTTCTTTAAAAAAAAAGAAAAAAAAAAAGTACTATACTTATTCTCACTTGAAATTCTTCTCATTTCAAGCACTTCTTTTCCCTGCCTCTCTATCCCTCATGCAGACGACAGAAATGACAAAAGGATCGGCCCCATCCCAGGTTTATTTTATTAACACCGTAGCCAGAGACAGCATGGGATACAGACCGCTCAGCTGACTCTAATAGGAATAAATGCTAGAACAGAGAAAGCCTGCCGGGCTCTTCACTTGCATGGAGCCCACAGCAGTGGTGCCCCACTCTCCTCGGCAGGAAAGCCCAGGGCTAATCTGGTTCCTTCTGGCCACTGGTGCAGCAAAGGAAGGCAGAAGTGTACAGATGACTCATTCTTTAAAGCTGAGGATTTATAAAAAGACCAGGGAAGACCAGCCCACTGCATGTCCATTCACTACTACTTAATTCCATCTCCGCTCTACTAGTTTTTCCTGCAAAGAGTAGGCTGAAAGGTCAAGCATGAATATATACACTGCTGTATGTCGCACAGCAGTGGCCAGCATCAAACCCCATCGTGAGCCCCACACCAGCAAGAACCCTAGTATATTGCAGCATAATCACAGGAGAGCCCGTTTCAGGTATGGGTCAGTTTTGAGGTGTTTCCGATGCAAAGATCCCCCAGAAAAGCAGTCTGTACCTTCAAGGGCAAGGCAGAACCGCCTCCCAGGCACAAAGACAACAAGGGGGACTTTCTGGACCTCAGGACCACAGCACCGTAGGAGTGAAACACTAGGCATACACATACTGGAAACAAATCAAAATGGTTTAAGGGCTCGCAAAAAGATATTTGGCAGACAGGACTCCATAGCAAAACATAAAAAAGGGGATGAAGAGGCAAAGTTCTATTTTATTTATTTTTTTCATCTTGTAATATATTTTCCGCTCAAGAAAAATAAAATCAAAGATTAAATACTTGAACTTTCAAAAACTAATGTTTTGTTCTCAGCAGAAAGAGCTCTCATTTTGTTTACCCACAGCAGAGACACATGCAAGTACTTGCAGAATACCCGTGTTCAGAAGAAAACAGAACAGGTACTAACATTAATTCCTACTATGACAGAATGCCGAGGAAAAGCTGAAGTTAAAAATATTAATTGCATTCAGTCACAGGATCACAAGAATCAGGCAAGTCTGGCATTTTAACAGTTGAAAATGCACTTAAAATGTATTTCCCTAGCGAGGTGCAGCCTAAACCAGGCGGGTTTTGTGCAACGCTGCAGCCGGCTCCGCTACCCACAGCGTCTGTGAGGCGGCGCTGCCTTCGCAGCGCCCATTACAGGTAATTCCAGCAGTGCTGCCGGGCTCGGACGCCCGCGGATGCAGGAAGGAAGCGCCTGGCAAGGAGCAGCCCCCAGCTCCCGCTCCCAGGCACGCGGGGGGAGACGCTGCCCGTTTTGATGCCGCTGCTCTCGCTTCGCAAAGTCGCCGGGTTGGACTGGATTGTTCTGCAAGAGCAACACAGGCTACAAGGAACACAGAATTGCCTGTATAGCTTGGCTTGCCCTCACAACTGGCAGGAGGCCAGTTTGAAGAGGAAGGTAAAGAAGTAAAAGAAATTTTCCAGCTTCTCAGATTTGGGGTTTAAGTCAGGAGGGCCGCTGTGCTTTTCTTGAACCATCGCATTTCTTAAACGCCCACCTGCCTGAGCACGAGACAGAAGTCGAACTTTTGTCTTTACAGACAGCACAAGGTACGTGCAAGGATAGCGCAGGAGAGGAACAGCACAGGGCCTCCCCCTCGTGATGGGAGAGGCTTTACAAAGCCTTGCTTCTGGCCTTCCCACCAGCCACTTGCACCTTCTCCTCCTTTTCATCTAATTTTTTGTGTCGCATGTCGATTTTTCTCTCCCACTAAGCAGTACTATCACATACATTTAGGGAAGCAATTCAGTTACTGCAAGTTAAGGTTTGACTAATAGCATTTCAAGCCTTGAAAACCTCATCAAGCTCCTGGTAACCTTTAACTTTTTACTTACTACATTTTGCAAAGTCCAAGTTTCTCTTCTTTCCAGAATATTGAAGCTGGAGCTTCAAGTTTAAAGCTGTAGTTCTACTTCAAGATTGTATTAGTACTACAAGAAAGCAATTCTGGAACACGATGGTCCTTTAATTATGAAAAAAACAGTAATGATTAGCATGGCCATATTTTAAAATAAGACTGTGCTGTTACTCCTGCAACCGGAATCAATAGCGTTCTTGTAAGATTTGGTGTGCTAAATCCACTGGAGTTGAGGGACTCGATAATTCCCTTTTAAACCTACTCCTGCAATTTCCCAGCTGTCTAGTTCTCTACATTTGTCATGACAGACAAAGTTAAATTAAAAATTCTAAACCACCACCCTAGGGCAAAACCTGATAGAAAAGCGTAGAGTGATACTCTTTAAAAACAGTAACAAAATATATCCCAACACTGTAGAGAATAGAGACTGTAATTTCTGCGTGCATTTGCTACCCCTAGCCCTCTTTTATAGATTCAATTTTCATGAAATCTAATCACTGAGCGCAACCCAAACAGGTGTCTCATGCTATTTTTTTGAGCGGTCGGACTCGCTGGTCTCGCGTTCGGGAAGGCATTTGTTTAGGCACCGGGGCGAGACGTCACCTTTGCGACTGACCACGACCGCGTGGCGCTCCGCTTCTCAAAAGCTCTTCACTTGAAGCGGCGCTTTGCCCCTCACCAGGAGTGGGTGTAAGGACACTCAGCGTAATGGCCTGGGCCAGGTTTAATTCCCTTAATCGCTCGGCGGGGGCAGCGGAATTAACCGTGCACATCTGTTCGCTGGGAGCGCAGGCGCCGAGGGCTCCCCGTTACACAACCCTGGGCCGCGGGGCGCCCGCCGCCCCCGGGGACACACGGACAGAGCCGGCCCAGGCGCGCGGGCCGCGCAGCGCTGCTAGGCCGAGGTAGCGGCGGGCGTGAAACCCTCCACGAACCCCAAGGAAAGAGAGGCCCGCTGCGATCCGCAGGCACACGAGGAGCAGCCCACACAAACGGAAGGCGCTGCCCGACTCGTTGCAGGAAGAACAGCTCACAGCGAGGGCTACACAAAACGGCAGGTCACTGAGCACGGACTCCCACGCTGATGATGAAAAGGTAACATGGTTATGAATTGGTAATGAATTGAGAGCCATCAGCTCATGATGCCATCCTGGCTCATCTGCACAACCCTGGTGCTGCTGGAAGCAAAACCATGGATGTCACCTGCTCCAAGCCCCTGGTGTCCCCAAAATGGTTATTACCAAGGTGTTCTGTCTCAAATCAGGTCCAGCAATGAGCCACCTACCCAACTCACCCACTCTTGACATTTGTACCAACTACACTCGTTAAAGCACACGGATACAGCGTATTGAGTCCCATAGAAAGCACCATCAGTTCCAGGACACCAGCACTGAGACATGGCAATGGCAGGAGCCACCACAAGACAAGCAAAGAGCAGAACGCAGAGCAATGGAGAGAGATCTTCAGACAACAGGGAAAGATACAGATTTAAAGGAAATGCTAGACTATTTTCTGGTATAAGAAACAACCTTGTTTTCAAGAGAAACAACACAGCTCTTTAGGTCCTTCTCCCCTTTAAGACCAGGGACTTCAGAAGAGCTATGGTTGTAAATCCTGCAACATTTCACTAAGAGGTAAGTTGCTCCCTTTAATAGGCTTATTAAGATACACAGTACACAATTGGAGAGACTGTCAGGAAGACCCACGAGTCAATTGATGTCAGAAAGGTGAGGGAGACTTTCCTGAATTGGTTGTGGCAAAAATAATTACGATTCCTCCCACCCCAAACCCTCTCTAGGAGCAATATCTGTACGGCCATGCCTGTTCTGAAATGGGGCTGGTACTGGGACACCTCTCGTCTCTCTGGAAGACTGTGGAGTCCTGTGCCCTGTGTGTATCAACCAACTAGAAGGTCACCTTCTCCATTTCCCACCGTAATATAAAGCATATAAAATGGAAAGTCTGTTATGAGACAATTAGGTCAGCAGAATGTGTTTAGAAACAGAATTGAGCTATTAAGAGACTTTCAAAAATAAATTTAAAATAATGTCACCAAAAAACAACAATACCTGCAAAACCGGATTTAGGTAAATAAGTTAAAACCTCTGACCTACCAGTTTTTAATACCCTGAGCTACAATTTGTCTAGCAAACACTTTCAAGTTCACTTACATGGCTATTGCCCCAATCAGAAGCTCTTGCTGCAATATTGTGGATGTGTCTGAAGACTAAGTGATAAGTTGAATAGCTTTCAGTCATCATATAATTGCACGCGCTGTATACAGTGACCATTTAACGATGCAGCTAAGCCAATTTAGGACAATACGCTCATCCACTAAGCTATTACAGCTTAAAATGACATTCTTAGCCACTTTAAAGTTCAACTTATCATTAATTGTTTAACAGTAATAGAGTCCTCAATAAATAGTTAGCAAATTAGAACTCTACAGTTAATTGTAATTAATGTTGCTAGGCATAAAATCCTATTTTTATAAACACTAAGATGGCAAGGAAGATGACTTTCAATCTTCCTAATGAACTCTGAATTCCTCTACAGCAACACAAGCCTACTTCTTTCACACCCACTTGCATTCAAGTAAAATAGGGTCAGATAAAGATGAAGACAGAGCAAAGCAGAACTCGTATTCTGCAGCAGAAATGAACCCTGGGCTGCTGGCGAGGGCAGAGCAAGGACAGCTGCTCTGCGAGGCCAGGCGTGCAGATGCAGGGCTGCCCATCTCCTTCATCGGTGCCCAGATCCAAGCGATCCGAGGGATTTGCTACCTGGAGCGCATTCCGCTCCTCTCCCACATCTTCTTTCCTAAGTTTCTATATTCAACTGGAAAATAGGGAGGAAAAAGAAAAATAATATAAACAAACAAACAAAAAGCACCGCAAGAATATAGAGGATTTTCATCTTTACCATCCTGCAGCTCTCAGTTATATAATCACAGCCGTAATCTCTAGCAAATGCAGACTCAATCAGCACGATAACGCTGGGGACGATCTCTTGAAGCTGTGACCTGCTGTAAAGACTAAACCAACCATTTAAGTCTTAAAAAGTTCCCATGAAATGACCAGATGGGAAGGCAATCCTTCCACTCCTACAGCAACATGAAACATCTTGAAGTGTTGCCTTGTCTTTTAAATACAAGGGAAGCTTGAAAGGGACAGTTTTCCCTCTGTTTGGCCTGCCAGAATGCTAGGCAAGCTTCTTTTGGCATCTGCAGGTCAAGAAATCACTTCTGAGACTTTGAAAATTTATTTACTACACATAAAAACTATGGTCCAAAAGTGTTATTTTTCCTAGTTTTCCAAGTTTTGAATTAAAGGGCTTAAGTACATTTTTTCCTGACTTTTACCAGATTATCATCTCATCCATAGCATTAAATGGCAGAAGATGGGAGGGGAGTCCCAAATGGACAAAAATCTAAAACCCAGAATATAGCTAGTCGTACGCTTTCTATATGCTATTAAAGAGCTGAACAAAGTGAGATGTTACCACTAAATAAAGAGAGAAAGAAAAAGTTATTATACATAATAAAGTAGTGACCTAAAAGCACAAAAGCATTTTTGCTGTTTGTCACCTGAGCAGATATGCCTGGCAATGTATGAACCTAAAGCCAGAAGCAGCAGGTCCCAACCCAAAGTCCATTAATGCGCAGCTTGCAAAAAAAAAAAAAAAAAAAAAAAAAAAAAAAAAAAAAAAAAAAAAAAAAAAAAAAAAAAAAAAAAAAAAAAAAAAAACACTTCAACTTGATACTCTCAATTTCCAGCTATCAAAGAATCACAAAAAGTGCCCAGAGCTGGTTCAGACGCAGCCTAACTTCCCTTTAACCAACAGACTAATACATAGCTAGCAATAAAAGCTGATCTGGCAGGAGGCAAGGGGAGGGTGCTGCTGAACGGACCCTTCATCACTGCTCAAACACAGTCCAATCTTCTTGTAGTGGTTTGTTTAATACTGGATTCAATCCATTCTCCTCGAGTCTGCAGCAGAGCTACTTTCCATATATTTAGATATAACACCAGGTGTTTGAACATCACTTGCTAAGCGCTCTAAAGATCCCACATAAGGCTGCTCATTTCTATTCGGCAGAGCAGAAATCAAAGCTAACTTAAAAATCCAATATAGCTATCACAGCCTTTTTTTAAAAAGTATTATGAAATACTGTCTCTTTGAGAATATATTTTCTGTGAACTACAAAAGAAAAAAGAAATGCACAGTACTTGCAGTTTGAATCCTACTCAGCAGTCATTTCTCTTATAACTTCTAGGTTCTGAACTTCAACACCTTTAACCAGGGTCAGAAACCACCTATCTTTTATGCCATGCCCCTCTGAAATCAGGCACTTACTTTGCAAATTTTAGACAATATTTGAAACTGCCTAGGATAAAGAAAGAGTTGATTTTCTCTAGATCTATAAAAAGAGATGGCTGCAGGTAAGGTTAGGTTTTAATTCATTCATGAGACTTGCTGCTCTCACCACATGCTTTGTGTTAACGGGCAGCTCACCCGTTCACTGTGGAAGGGCATGAGGCTCCAGCGTCAACACTTCTCTTCTAAGAAGTCACAAACCAAAATCTCACTCCCAGAGACGCTGATGACGACAATAAGGGATTAAACCTGTGCATTGGAGAGCTTAAAAGCCAAGAATTTCTGAGTGCTGTCACAGCCTGAGATCAAATAAAAAAGTTCATAAATTGGTGAGGAAAGTAACAACACACTTTGGTTTAACAGGTCCATGTGCGAAACTGCATCCACCTGCTCCTGCACGGCTGCGTCCCTGGGTATCTAACCAGCGCGCGAACAACTTCTGCAGAGGCTGCTGTCAAAGGCAAGGTAACCGTGATGAGAGAGACAGATCCCTCCGAAACAGAAAGGCCATAATATTATCTTAGGTTGTGTCTGCTTGTCAGGGATTACAAAATGAGCAATCTCCCCCCAGGTACTAGGCGTGCACGCTTCATTTCTTATACCAGGTGCCACAACAACACCCTGGTGATGGTCACAACTACTGCACTCAATGGGAGGAGGAAAGGAGTCAGCCCCTTCCCTGCTGGGCTCGTGCCTCCTGGCTGGGCCTCCCGCAGCAAGGTCGGGGAGAAGCCTCCTTGCTCTCCCCACAACAGCATCAAGCAGCTAAATCCGCAGGCCAGAATCATCCCAGCACAAAGATGTGCAAGGAAGTCCTTTTAACTCCTTCTCTAACAGCACACGTCTTGCCCCAAATGCACACGCTTTGAAACTGTCAGGGAGGAAAAAACAGAAGCAAATATTTCAATCACAGAATTATTATGATTGGAAAAGGCCTTTGAGATCATCAAGTCCAACTGTAAGCCATAGGTAGTAAAGGGGAAACTAAACACATAAAGCATACGAGGGCTTTTCAAGCTCTGAAACAGTAAATAGTATTTAATAGCTGCAATCGCCATCACATATTTCCTAAAACTTCCATATAAGAGGAAAATATAAAATAATGAAATACACATAGGATATTTTTTCACCACACTTCTAACTTCTGCTATGTATATTTTTTTTAAATGGAAAAAATAAAGTTAGACAAGGTCTATGTATTTCATCAACGCCTCTGGTCTTCAGAAAACAAATTTTGCAATTAAAGCAAAACATTTGCACAAGTATCAAAATATCCCAGTACATATTATACCAAAAATGAATAAAAATCTTGGTATCTATCAATAGCAGATCTTAGAGACAAAAGAATATAATATATATGCATAGAAACTCAAATACTATAGAAGAGCTTTTCTTTTTTTTTAGATAGAAAAAGATATCTAACATCCATCTCTAATACTCTTAATCAAATCTATTTGATAATAAACAACCTTAGAGTTGGCAAATTTTTGAATTTCATAGTAATCACACAGTTAAATGCCTCTTCTTGAAAAGAACTGGTTTCAGGAAATGGTATGTACACATATATCCTTCCCGAAGTTAAACAGACATATCTCAGAGCAGGAAAGAAATGACAGCAGATACTGTGCTGTGCTCTCTGCAAAAGAGATTCTGAGCAGTGAGGATTTTCAGTGAGATGCTCAAACGTTAACTTGAACTATATGGGTCTGGTACGACCCTCTCTTAAAATTACCAGATGATAGCCAGGAAAGCATCATTTTGCTTTCACTTCCCAAGGGTTTGAGACTACTTTTTAACTTTTATTCTGCGCTCACTTCTGTCACTCGGAGAGATAATCAGTTATCTAACGCTGCAGAGACGAAGGCTGCGTCAGCTAACGGAACTAGGTCATTATAGGAACGGGGATGCTGCGCCAGGAATTCCTGCGTAGGTTCCCAACAGGAATTCACTTGCATATATTACAGGAACGTGACTAGCAGATGATAAGCAGATGACTATTTCCTAAGAAAAAAATATTGCACAAATAAAAATCGTTTTTGTTTGTAATTCCTAGTTTCAGGAATTGCTTTACAAGACCTTCTACAATCAGGCACATGCCTTCTAATGCCTGGTAAAAATCCTCTACCTACGCAACACAAGAAGCCTTATCCACTAACCAAACCCATGGCAAAGCTACCACTGCACCTTGCAGAATACCAAAGCTGCCCCAGCTACTGATACAATCACTAAGATGACTTACAAAAACAAACAGCTGCTTGTATTAGGGAACCAGATTAAGAAAGTATTATGGTATATAAAAAAAAATGTGCCTAATACCAATCTGTTTGGATAAGTGAAGTTTGATAGATTTTTAAACTGATGATTCGGTAGCCGTTTGCCATCTGACCCTCATTAGACCTTTCTCATTATCACGTTGTACAATCCATCACCTTACTCTTTGAAGCTGTTACTCACTAGTAGCTATTGCCATGCTCCCCAAATCCAAAGGATAGCATTACAAGAGACAACATGCAAATTCTGACTCACTAATTCCTCTGTAATTGACATTACAAAAGCACGCAGGACGGTTAAGGCAGCCTGGATGAACAGTCATTTCTCTGAAACACTGTTTTCTGGGGAAAACCTCAACCCACGTATCTAGGGCATCTGGGGATATCGCAGGGAAATTCAGCGTTCAGCGAATTGCTCTCTACTTCTGACACAATGTTAGCTGCAGAGGGCACCTACACCCACATTTAAAAATATCTGTATGGCCACAGTACGGGGAAGCAAGGAGACGGGCAGGGCATTCCCGCACAGAATCATCACAGCTTAAATTTTTCATCTTATCCTGCTTCGTGTGCGTTCCAGCAACTACCAGGCAGACACCGCTGCCGTTATATTCTCCTCACAGTTATTCCCGGATCATCTAAGGCGTAACCTGCTTCTCGGTGCTGTTATTTCCCTCATACCGGGGTTGTTGACCAGACAGAGGCACCGCTTCCTTTCAGTCCCACGACACGGGACGTCGCCTCATTAGCTAGTGACCGCAACCGGTGTTCTGGGGAGAGCTCCTGCTGCAGAAATTGCCTAAAATATACTAACATTTTTAGTGCAATATTTCAGCTGCAGAGCTCGTGAACTTACAGAAGAGCTTCCTCATCATCTTAGCCTCTCTCCCTACATTAAGGGCTTGCTTGGAGAGCAAGCCTCAAGAGGGAAAACTAACAAAAATACCCAGAAAACACACTATGCCCATGCAGTTATCACAGCTGTTAGTGTTTCTGTTACAAACCAGACAGGGTCATCCAGCTGACCCCCTACCTGCGAGGCAGCAGCAGCCACAGCTCGATATCCTGGGCTGACATTTCTCTGGTCTCTTCGGTAACATCAGTCCAAGTGACCCTGCTTGAGCAGGGGGTTGGACCACATGGTCTCCAGAGGTCCCTTCCCACCTCAACCATTCTGCTATGGTGAGATCAGCAACTGTGAACACTTCAGAGCCTCCCCAGATACCATGTTCCAATTAGTGTTACAATTCCAGGGGAAGTGCTGTTGATTTCGTTGGCTTTTGTCTGTTCTGCGCAATGACTAACCCCAACACCTGCTGGGGAAACTGACCTTAGGAAGCTCTGAAGGAGAAGATCTTCAGCGTGAGTGAGCAGAGGGGCAGGAGGCAGCGAGGAAACAGGAACAGGGAAGACACGAGGTTGGTGCCGGAGTTTTGGAGCCTCTATCCAGGATCCTTGTGGAAGAGCCACGACTTCTCCTGTACCAACTGAACTCCTGCATTACACCCACCCTGCTTGCTGCTTGTCACAGGATGCCCATCCTCATGGGGCATAAAGAGGGCTAAGTGGGGCCATCATCCCTCTGCTCAGCAAAATCCTCCATGCTTGAAATACAAATATGGTCCCCTCTTGTGCTAAACAGGGATGAGGGCCCGGCCACCGCGCTACCATGTATTTCCAAAATAACAGCTAATTTAGTTGCTTCAAAAGAGTCTTGTCCATATTCAGAGTAACTAAAAAGGAAAAGATAGCCTCTATAATAAAGCTGTTTATCTGAAATTAAAAACTGGATTAATTTTTCTCTCCCTCCTACACTGCTGGAACCTTATCCAACTTCTATCATCTTCCAAAACACTTTCTAATTGAAACATTTTTGATTAAAAATGAGGGAAAATAATCATGACAGCAAAGGTGCACCATTAGGAGGCCTCAAGGCGAGCTTCTCTTGACCACACTGAGGTATTCAAGGCACCACTAGGGCTTGGCCATCCCGGACAGGCGCAGCGCTAGCAGCAGCAGTGCTGGTCCCTTCTTCACCCTCTCTGCACGGGCTCCTAGAGCCATCAACAACCAACTGACCACCTCTCAGCTTCAGTCCATCAGACCGGCTCCTTCTTCTCCTTATGACAGGGGACAGATAATGACTGCTGGGGGGGACAGAGGGGACACAGCTCGTGGGGCACCCAGGACAGAAGCGCAGGTCAAAGCTCACGCGGTGAGCAGGACAGCAGAGACCTGTCCGCTCTTCATGGGCAACTTGAATCCTCATCTGGGCAACCACAGAAGCCCCTTTCCACGCGCAGATCAAGCCTGTCTCCAGTGCTTCAGTTAACCCTGCATCATGGCTTTCCTGGTAAAGGAAAGGTGGCTTTCCTTAATATCCAGAAAAAGTGATGACAGACTTGCTGCAGGAGCAGACCAACCTGCTGAAATGGATGAACGGGTCCACAGACTTCCACAGTAATCAACGGGGAAATAACCATTCATTAATTACAGTCAGGTTTGAGCTAGGAGCTACCGGGAGCAGCCGCAAAGGAGGTATCTCGGGCGCTGCAGAAGCAGCACCGAGCCCGAGCGTTTCCCACAGCGCCAGCCCCTCGGGCGGCCGGCAGCGACCGGCACCAGTCCCGCCGGAGCCTCCTCCTGCCGCACCACGGCTGAGGGAGGCAGAGGAGGCTCATCAAGGAAAGGGCAGCGGAGAAACCAAGTACCGAGAAACCAGCTTCCTTCCAGGGTCGCTCTGTTGCTTTAATAAATTCACCATCCTGACACAGGAGGTACCGATTTTTAAAAATAAAAACACAGCGACAGGGACAGATCTCTTCCTAATGAGTGATCAGAATTACGCTCCAAAATATTCACAGACCAACTGGCCCAAGCCCAATAATCCTCGGTCAGAAGGTGTTTCTATTTTAAGTCCTGCAGCTTAAAATGCAGCTGTGCTATAGGTAAGCTTCCCACAGGCCGGCGAAGTGAGAAGGAAACCAGTGGGGGCGATTTTAATCTGCAGCTTTGCGGGCTCCAGGCGCAGCGCGGGGAGCGGGGCCGCCGGCCATCTGCTCTGTGCCCGCGGCGCCGGCGGCTCCCGCCCTCCGCACGACCGGCCCGGGCAGCGGGACCCACGCGGAGCCGCACACGGAGCGTCCCCGCCTCGACGTCCCTCCACGCTGCCTGGTCAGCTTGACCCAAGCATTTTCCTTGCACCTCAGTAACTGTGTGTGCAACACCTACCCTGAGCCCTTTTCTGTGAAAAGCAGTTACAACCAAAAGCACCAAGAATCAAAGCCCCTTGAAACAATGAAAACTAGCTCCATACGTAGGCCCACCTAAAGAGGTGGCCTCTACACGCAACGTTTCATCCCAAGTCACTGCAATCATTGTAAGTCACCTATTAACTTTAAGTGCTACAAATTCAGGTTCAGATATACAAGTTTGCTGCTGCTTATTTTGGAAATTAAACTCATTAACTATAAATGACAGCTTCTGCTGTGCTGATATTATGGTCAACTAAGTAGCAAGCTCAACAGTCCAATGACTAAACAACATTTCATTAGCAAAATTGA
This sequence comes from Nothoprocta pentlandii, assembly GCA_013398315.1. Taxonomy (NCBI): domain Eukaryota; kingdom Metazoa; phylum Chordata; class Aves; order Tinamiformes; family Tinamidae; genus Nothoprocta; species Nothoprocta pentlandii. The sequence goes on from VZSG01000083.1 coordinate 584,870, forward strand.
TGTGACATCTAGCCATCTTTTAAGTTTCCATCCTTCAAATACACCCATTAAATTAAAGCAAAAATAGATAGCAGCGAGCAGGGCATGTCTAGGCAGGGCTCTCTTGGTGCAGGTGCCCCTTCCCCATGCACAGCCACCTAAATGTGAACAGGACGGTACTAACCATTCTGAAGGATCAGATCCTAACATTCAGGCTCAGCTCATCTGGGCTCAATGGTTCTCGTGTCTGGATCATTGCAGTGCTGCAACTTTACAGGCACTTCTACTCTGCAGTTCATAGCGACCATTTAGCTTTTAGGCAAAGTGCTTTGAGATTTCTGAGCCTTATTAGGATTAACTAAGTCTGTTTATATAGAGGATTTATAATCTTCATTTCCAGGAACCATGGAGTTTCCAGTCATCAGAAACATGCCGGTATTCAGAGCCCTTCACCAGCTGAGGTGGCACCCTTAGAGCTGTGCCTTCAAGGACCTCAAATCCCCACCTCATACTGCTGCTTTTCCTTAAGAGGAGAGGTGGGAAAAGACAACGTACTGTTGTCTTTGTCTTTGTTGGCAGCTCCTTTCCATAGCACAAAGGGGAAGGACAAACCTATTACGGGAGCACCCACACCCCAGCTTTCCCCAAGAAGCTTCCAGAGGCCAGGAGAGGGGCACAACTCTCCCTAGCCCAGCAGCACCCCAAGGTGCAGCCGGCCAAGGCGGAACCTGCCCTTCCATCACTGCAACAGGTGCCACCACTTCCAACGCCAGCGCTGCAACAACGTCACGTTAGTGCCGAGGCACCCGGACCGTCCCAGCGCGGACATCCTGGCCCACGCCGGGCAGGAACGGACGGTGCTGGGACTCGATCACGCTGCTCCCATGCTCCAGGCTTGCTCCACGACGGGTTGGGAAGCATAGGGGGGTCAGTGATTACTGCTCTTCAGGAGAACAACGCATGAGAAAGGAGGCAACGGCAGCCTGGGGGTAGCTGATACAGAATGCGGCTGAACCACAGGAACCCACAGAGGCCCCTGGGATCCGCGGAGAGATGGAAGAAGAGTTTCAGTCAGGCAATTAGAGCCTCGATAGAAGAATAAATACTCCACAGGCAACCCATGGGTTCTTCTCACCTCTCGCCACTTCTCTGCGGCAGTGACAGCTGCTTGTGAACGGGAAGGGAAAGGTCTCTCTAATTCTACTCATTAGCTAGCGATCCTCGGTGGCAACGCGCACAGGAAGGCGATGCCAAGCGGAGCCGCCGGCGCTTCCCGGCCAGTCCTGGGGTCCGGCGGCGCATGGAGCTCGGCCGCAATGCCGGTGGAGGAGGCCGAGAGCCCCGGCCACGCAGGCTCCCGGCCTGATTCCCTCCCGGCCCCGTCTCCTACCCGCGGCCTCACAGGGAGCGGTGGCTGCTCCAGGCAGCCCCTGCCCAGCCTGCTGCCCCAGGTTGGCAACGTCAACTCTGTAGAGCCACCAGCTGCTGTCACGAGGGCCAGAGCCGCTACCAGCGGGACGCTGGTGTCTCCAGCGCCAGCAGCCACCCAGTGACTGCTGCTCTCCTCTGCCCGCCAGCGAGGAAGCCGCCAGCACCCATTTTGGGAGGCCTGCGGGCACAACCAGGACTTGATTTCTTAAAACCAAGCCCAAACCCACCATGCGCAGCGAGGCACCACGCACACCATGGTGCACAGCGCTGCCCGGGCAAAGGAGGGTCGCCCCAGCGGCCCCTGCCCGGCGGGGAGGCTGCAGGAGGGGCAGCCCCCGCGGCCAGCACCACCCTCAGCAAGGGCAGAGCCCGCAGGGCACCCGAGGCTGCCTGCGCCCGGCACAAAAACATGCAGAAATGTCACCCCCTTGGTGAGCAGCGCTATATGCAAACCCGTGTTAGCACAGCTCACTCATTATTATTATTAATAACCTACCTTTCTGTCTACTACTTATAAACCTTGACTGGAAAGGTTTAAGCCCCAACCACCAAACACACATACACATTTATTTCCAATGTCTTGTCTTAAAGAGTGGGACTGGGGAAACAGAGGTCTCGTCCTTGAGGGTTTTCAGCAGCTAAACGTGCAAGACGAACTCTGGCAAAACACTGAGGACTGCTCTAACGCTAGGCTAGAGCACACAGGCAAGTTTCAGCACCCACTCATCTCTAAACAGGAGAGAAATTAAAAATTTTATACATCTAACACATACTTGTTATTCTATGAGCTCCTACTTTCTGTGGGTGCTAACATTTTCAGGTTCCCATTAAAAAAAAAAAAGTCTATCAACTCTATTTCAAAAAGCACAGATAATTATAAAAACATTATATCAATCCAAATTCAGGGTGGGGGCGGGAATAAATAGCTTAAAAACAAAAATGCAACTTTAGTTCCACATTCTCGGCTAAACTCCTGCCAGCTCCAGATGGGCCATGAGTTTCTGGATGTGCCCAGGCAAAAAAACAAAAGCAGATGCACTCAAACCCCAAATGAAAACCAAAATACATGGGCACACCCAATCCACAGACCGTATAAATAAGGCCTAAAATGAGAAGCTATTTTTTTTAAATGCCTAACTTGTCAGCGGTGGGGTTCACTACACAATGACAGCAGCATTAGAAAAATAGCACGCGCTGATGGGCATTTTTAATGAAATTTGTTTTTGGAATTGTTTCATATTCACTTAAGTGCATTAAGCTGCACATCACTAATTTGGTTCAGAAAACACATTTAACGTTGCATGTATGAAGTGCTTAACATTCTTTCCAAAAAAAAAAAAAAACATATTTTTATTTATTATGCATTTAATATTCAGCATTACTACTCTATTTCAGTTGCTGCAAAACAGGTGCTTCTTTTTCGCCCCTGGCATCTGATTCAAACGGAGCATTTCATACGATACCGGCAAAGTAAGCGCAGCAAGTAAAGCAAACACGATCGTCAACATTAAGAGTCACGTCCCTCGTGTCGCCGTTATGTTTCAACGTCAAGTATTCAGCATTTATAAGCCTTCGTTCTTCAGTTGAGAAAGGGTTTTGGGACAGCCTCAGTATGTAATGCAACGTTGCAATGTAAATACAATGTTGTTAGGATTACTTTCCATTTCACTGCAGGTAGCTGCACTTGCAAGAGAGATTCAAGAAGCCACTGTGCAGTCTACGTTTGCAAAATGCTTTGGAAAAGATGCTATTAACATTTAACAGAATAGCGTAAGATACTTTTTTTTTTTTTTTTAACATGTGTTGACATGCCAAGTCTATACAACCAAGTAATAATGACTTCAGAATAGAATCTGGGTAGTTTCTACTTGCATATATTCTGATCTATTTCTCTCACCAAACACTTTTCTAAATCAGTTTCACAAGTAACATTGTAACCCATCAGTAACAGAAGAGTAACAGAATTTGTGCTCTTAATTTCATCAGTTAAGGGAAAAACAGGAGATGATTTTTACTCAGTTTCTTCCATGGGAAAAAGAAAAAAAAATAGAAATACTCATATCCCGAATTAAGAGAACACACATAAAACTTTCCGTGAGGCATTGAGACTCTCGCACAGCTCACCAAGAAGGTCCACATGTGGAGACAAGCTCTGGGGCACACGCAGCGAGGAAGGGAGGTGACTCACAGCCTTAAGGTGCTGCACTAACCCTTGGCAGGCCTTGACTCATGCACTAAGGCTGCTCTGGGTCTCTTTGAACACGGCTGGAAAAATTAACAGTAGTCACTGACATCACTGCGCCCACAAAGGCTTGCACGAACAAGGAAAAGTGGAGAGAAGGTGGATTTGTTCCTATCACTTATGTTTGTGCCCCTAACAGCTGTTGCACAGAGAGCTCTCTGCTGTCCGTGCACCCCATGCCCATGGGGAAGGGCCCTGCTGGCTCCCCACCCGCTCCTGCAAGCCCTTTCTAAAGGAATTTTCACTGAAAAGGGAAGATTCCGCTCCCCTCACAGAGCGTTTTGTGGATACCTCCCCTGCTGATTTTGATCAGCTCACCTACAGCTGCGAATGATCCCTGGTGCTTCCTGCACCCGCATGAGGTGAAAACAAACCCACCTGGGGACTTGAGATCATTCAATGCTCTAACTGAAAGACCCAAGGCAGACACTACTGCAAACTAGCAGGGTAATCCTTCAAGGGCTGATGCTGCTACCTTTGACGCAATTTTAACATGCATCCACAGTTCTAAAAGGTGATCGACTGTGTTTTGGCTTGAGATACATACTTGGATACTGAAGAAACTCCTTCAGGCAAAGCTAGAATGAAGACTTTATCCTGGAACGAAAGGGGAACCACATCCAGTTCTTAATTTCCCAATGCTACTTGGCTAACATTCATAGTTAGAAAGTAAAAATGAGGAATAAAAAGTCAAAACCCCCTACTTTAACTCACTTTTGTCTTCTAATCAATCAGACAGTAAAAAGAATCTTCTACTAACCCTGAGTTCAAGAAGCATGTTTTAACATTCAACCATTTCCTTAAATATTACCCCTAAACATATCTGATCATTGCCATTGTAATAAGGCACCAAATGATCACACACTCATTTGCAGCCTATTCAAACATAACTTGGCAATTCAACATGTGCAGCTCATCACTAAAAATCTTTCAGATTCACCCTGATATGGATAACTATTAGATTATTAATACTTTTCAATAAACATGCAAGGAAACAATTTATTACCATGTGGCACTGAATGTCAATCAATTCAACCAAAAAGAACCTATTAAAATAAATAAATAAATAAATAAAAATAAATAGCATCTAAGCTTTGAGTACTTCCTGCTTATCTAAAAAGACTAGTTCACAATATTGAGTTAGTCAGCAAGGTGGATTTAAAAGAAGGCATTCGGACTTCAACAGCATTATAGGATCCCAGTGCAGACCAATAATCATGAGACAAAATGCAGCTGACAGAGGTTGCCCTAATATATCTGGCAAATCCATACAATTAAGCGAGATGGGATGGCAGAAAACACTTTGTTTCTGAATATGCTTCTCTCGCTGCCCAGCTAAATAAGAACTGTAGCCCTGAACACGCACCAGAGCAGAGGGACCCTTATGGCGACAGGGACGACCAGCACTCGGTTCAGCCCCTCAAGCAACGGGAACAGTCTGATTCAGTCGGAGTCTCATTTCATCCTTTGCCTCCTACATAGAATAAACCCAAGTAGGCTGTAGTGGAGCTGCTGTTCTGGGCAGAAAGGAATTAGGGAGATGAGTCACTAGCAGTCGCAATGAAAGTCGCTGCAATGTGACACCTCGGGTCACAAAGTACGGACCGCATCCGCGCGCTTCCAATATCCGCAAAAGAGCCTTGTTACAACAGCCCTCTACGGACTGTATAAAAATATTCTCCTTGATAAGGATCTCATGAAAGTCTGAGTAGAACAGAGTCAAAATCTGAAAAAAAAATATGGGCTGGACAAACCTGTCATTTCCATTAAATACTACCCTCTGAAAAAGTAAGACAAGAATAAAACAACTCTTATCCATTCATCACAAGTGAATTTAAACCATAAGGTGAGCTTGTATCTTCGCCTACGCAACATACAAGAGAGAATTAAAAAACAGCCTCTTTAGAAAAAAAAAAAAAAAAAAAAAAAAAAAAAAAAAAAAAAAAAAAAAAAAAAAAAAAAAAAAAAAAAAAAAAAAAAAAAAAAACAACTATGTTTATATAAAATAGGTCCAGTATTTAAAGCATTACTCCTAAAAACCTTTAGCCCTATGTTTAATCATAGACTTCAATGGCATTACTCTTACGGATACCTTTTGCCAAAAAAATTAAGGACCAAGGAATTAAATTCCCAGTAACCTACAAACAAACACAACGCAGCTTTTCAAACACCAACATATTGACCCGGGGGGACCAGCAGGGACTTGAGCTTTGTCACCATTTAATTTGACCTTCTATCTCATTTGACCTCTCAGGCAAGGAAGTCTAGACGTTGACCTTGACTGAACTAAAAGCACATTTTTCCCTTTTCTGTATGATTCCGAATAATTACAGGCACAAGATCATTAGCAGAGCTTGCACTATTTGGTACTCAAAAAAGAATACTGTGCAGATGAAATCTACTGAAAAAAAATGGCAGCAAGCATTTGATAGGAAAGCTCGTGACCATAATATATCCAAAGTTGTCAGACGTTCCCATTTTCTACCTAAATATACATGTGACTCTCAAAGAGAGAGATGAATTTGACTATCAGCCCCCTCAAATCAATGCTCCTACCACTCTTATTCTCTGCGCTTTAGCAATAGTCGGTAGCTCCTCTCTGCTTTCTCATGCAGCTCTGACTTTTAGTAAGAAATACTGGAATTCAAAATACAGTTCAATTAAATTAGATGAAAGGATCACTAGTGCTGTTCATGTGCTAATTTTCCCTAAGCTACATAAACAGATGAAATCTAATGACACAGAAACACGATCGTTTTATTTTCATTACCCACATCAGAAATAAGCACATAGAGAATTAAGAGATTATTGTTTCTGTACAAGCACTGCTTTAGTAGAAAATGTTTAAATATAAACAGAACCAAAACCCAAACAGATTATCTGGATCAAAGCTGTTTCCCCCCCCCCCTCCTTCATACTGAGCATGTGTGGTTAACATTTTAATGAAACAGTACTATGAGTTTATGGAAGTTACCTGGACAGAGGAAACCTCAACTAAGAAAAGTTTTTCTCTAAATAAGTCAAGATCAAATCTGACTACTGGATTTTAGAATTCAATGTTGCCTAAATCCGTGTGAAACAGGAATATGTTGAATGTCTTCGGGAGAGCGTGGCAGCCTCAGCATGCAGGCCAGCCCCGGCTAAGCCCCTCTGTGGCTGCTGATTTGTCCATGCGCAGCGAACCTGCTACCCGAGTGATTCACGAGTGAAACGCACAAGTGAAACGCTCCTGTGTGTTTTCAACTTCACAATGCAGGAAAGTGGTCTCGCTTTAGGCTGCCAGCGCCTTTAATAAAACCGCACTGCCCAGCACTTAAACGGGCTCCTTGGAAAAATACCTGTGTCCGTGATGCGCGGTGCAGAGGCGCCGGTTCCGCACAGCAGCGCGACCCGAATCGCGATACAGACACCTTAAAGGGGAAATCTCTCTCTACATCCCTTCAAGTCGCAAGAAAAACTTTGAGACCGCGTAGCTAGGCTGAGCTATAAAACCCGCATTAACAGGTGATGCGGGGATCAGCCCTGCGGAGCTGCCGCCCGCCCCGCGCGCGGACCCTGCGCGCCTCCGACGCGGCGCAGCTTTCGCGGCGCGTTCTCAACTAAACGCCTGGATGCTGCAGGAAAGCAGCCTGCCCCAGGTCCCGCTGCCCGCGTTTCAGCGCTACCGCAACCCGCGCTCCTCTCTCCGGGCCGTTTGTGACGAGCGGCAGCGGCGCGTTCCGCTCCGCACGGACGCAGAGGGCAGCGGCGCGGGGCGCTGCG